>MU182820.1:6470-23004 GCA_016904865.1 Pissodes strobi | reverse complement strand
TCGCATACTTTCTGACTTTTTAAAATAATTGACAAAAACTTACAAAAAAAGACAGAAAGAAAATACATTTAGAAACCTTGGTTACAGGTTACAATACAGGTACGTAAGCAAGCGAAACCATGCCTCTTGAGAAGGAGCCGGCTCCTTGTTGCATAGTAAGGAGGTTGTGCGTGTGGTATAGCACGGTCGATTGACTATAGTGCGCATGCTTATATTTGAAGTGTGCATGCCATAAATGTGTTTATCCGTTAAAGCCGAGAGTCGACGATAATGGTTTACCTGTATTATTCTAGCAGATGCGGTGAACAAAGGCACTTTTTAGTTTTCCTTGTTCAAAAACCATTTTTGAACACGTCTTCAAATCTAACGATTTATTTTTTATATAATTTAACATTCCACGACACTGTCCTCGCATTCCAAACAATTTAAAACCTTGGCGATACTACTAACGCCATGTCTTGTTTACCACGTTTATCCACTGCGCTACAGTCTAGAAAGCTAAAAGTTAAGCGTCCTCAAAAGGCCTCCGACCAATCATAGCGCTTCGCGCTTTATAAGGGCGGTATTACTAGCGCCATCTGTTGTAACCACCTTTACTCATCTGAAGCCGGCCGCGCATCCTAAACACATCTGACCAATCATAGCGTTTCCCGCTATACCCCGGCGACCGAGTCTCTTAACGGAGGTAATCAAGTTAGCTCCTATATTCATGATCTTTAAAAATCAATTTTAATAAAAACTAGTTAACGTATTTCGACCGGATTTGTGTTTATATTCATAAGGTTAATTTGGACAATCGCTGACGTAAAGGTTTACATAACTTCTCAGTATTTACATTATTCGCCCTTTCTATTTCCGGAGGATGTATATCATCCCGCCGGAAGGGGCGTAGTTCCCACGTTCTAGAACGAAGTAGTCTCTTGAACCTCGACCATGTAAGTCGCAAAAGGCGCACCCCCGTTTCGAGCCCGCTGGCGCTGAGCCGCCATGCCGGCAAGTTTTCATTTTTGAGACCTCATAATCTCTCTAGTTCTTTACCCAAGTGACATAGTGATATCCCAGCATAATCATCTTTATGTCAAGCCCACAATAAGGTATTTATTGGCAAACATACTGCTGTTATTCTCGCGAGTCTCACGCCGAGCAATGGCGTCCCAATTGGTCTCATCCATGGGAGTTCTACAAGCGAGCCCTGTCTCAACCCACACTCAATCGAGCATAGTCTCGGAATCTCATGTAAGTAAACGCACATGTTTACAATCAGGTTCTCTCAAAGGCTGTACCATGCGCTGTACAGTTCTCATTAGGCCTTGTCCATGGGGTTGGAGTCTTGTCTCTAACCACTATCTCACAAACCGCAGTACCGTGCTGTACTTGCGTCCCCATTAGACCTTGTCCATGGGGTTATCAGTATTCGAGTTTCATCTCGAATCTCACACGTTCACATTCTCTCAAAGGCTGTGCCATGCGCTGCACAGTCCCCAATGGTATTATTCATGGGTTTTTCAACATTCTATATCACGAGTGTACCACTGGGTTGCTATACTCTTGCCTTGTTCTAATATAAGGATTACTCTGCACTAGTCTGCATACCTACTCATGCCTTATTCTCATATAAGGATTAAACGGCACTAGTCTGCCAATTTACTCAAGTTATCACAAGGCTGTATCACCTACGCGGATCTCAGCTTATGCTACCAGTATAGCATATTTACTAATCATTCATGCGTGTGCCAATAAGCCGCATTCACAAGGCATTCATGTCATGCCATATGCACTAACTACATACCAAAGTCAAACCACTAGATTCCATTCATTCTTGTTTGCAAGAAAGTGAACTACATTGTAAATAGAAGCTAGCCATAGATCTAGTGTTTTTCAAAGTGACTTTCCCCCAGTGTTAGAAGATAACCTCCTGAACATTGAACGTTTCTCGTCAATGGTGTTCATAGTGTACATATTAGCTTATAGGTGGACTCTAAGGTAATATTAATCCTGTTAATATTGCTTGTATATTGTTGTATTTTATATCAAAGCTAAATCAGCTCACATAGTTGATAAGTAGCTGTTCCGCAGGAACTCTAACAGACATTTAACTGTACATAGCTTCAAGGTTATGTTTATAAACATATATTAGTATAGTATTATCACTGTTTATGCATTGCTTTAGATTTTAAGCGTTTTATTTATGTCATATTATTCAAGGTCGAAACTTTGCCTCGACTAATATTGTTCACATCGTAGCACTGACTACGTACAATAATTCACTGTTTATATTTTGTGTGTTTATGAGTTTCTAGTTATTTTCAGGTAAAGTAACTTATTAAAATATTCATATAATGCTAAAGCTTTTTGTTTTATTTACAAAATGACTTTAGAACTAGCCCTATGGTAAAATTTCAGTGCCCAAGAGCACATCTCTTTTTGTTCAGAAAATCGACCAAGAACGACTCTGAAACACAACTCATAACAATTTTCAAAATTTATTATTATTTATGAAGAATAAATCAATATAATATGACTTTAAATATTATATTGATTTATTCTTCATAACTTTAGAGAGCCTTGGCCACTTGTATTATATCTAATGATCAAAGAAATGGGTTTTAATTCCATTAAAATCCGGAATAATTAATTTTTCGATGTCTAGGTCTGAGATCTGGGCTAAAGCAAAGAAATAGTGCAAATTATAAAATATAATATAAAAGTGGATCAGGAATGAAACGGCTTTATAATGACGCGGTTCCATAATTTTCATAGCCCAAAACGGTAGTCGGATGATGTTATTGAGGAACTCCTAAAAAATTATTCATAGGTACATAGAAATGAATAATCTAATATTATTGAAATGATTACACATTATGTCCCAAATATGTGAAATAAAAGCCTGTTGTACCTTACACAAAATAAAGAGAACCTAAGACGCTTTTATTTGAAAACTTGACACTATTATACCTAGATGGAAACAAATTGTATGCTTTCTATTATAATTAACTTATTTTTAACTTTTAGTTTCTTTTCTATTAATTAAATAAAACATTTTAGAAGCGAAACTTCTTTAGCGAACTCTAAAACTGAGCTTTATCCACAATACCGAAACAGAATTTTTGCACTCGACGCGCGTTTCGCTAACCATGTTAGCATCATCAGGAGACGATTAAGATTAAAATTAAAATCTACCTAACTCCCTTTTATACTTCTGGCATAGCCTAAAGAAAACTATAGCTGCGACACTTAAGCGCGGCACCTTTGACAAGCGAGGACCAACTTTATCACTATGTCGTGGGGAGGAAATAAATAAATCTAACTTGACGTCAACCCCCCCGGCAATCATTAGTGAAGTGAGCCGTACTCACATTTTTTGGGACGTTATATACTAAAATTGTTACTCTCCCCTATTATTTTATTTAAACTCTCATCACAAAATTTATAAAATACTGTTTACTTCGAGTAGAGAATAACCATTTTTTTGATCCAAAAAGCTGCATAAAGAGAGCCGGATATTTATTTAAACATTACACCTGAAAGAAATAGTTAAAAATGTCTTTTGAAGTGTAATTAAGAATGGCGAATGTAGATTACTTGTAGTAAGTACAGCATTCTTGAATGCTGAATATAACTATAATAGAATATAAGCTCCAAGTTAATCTTTAAATATCAACAAGATCTATACACAACAAAAGTTTTTTTATATGAGATTTCATTTTGCACAAGTAGTTACGGTTTTAGACGAACTTGTGAAGATCTGCAATAATAATTTTGAAAATTTTGATTTATCTAGTTGTTCTCTTCTAAGCTTAAAAAAGATCTTATATAAGTACATAATTTTGTTTTATATAGATTCTTAGCAACCTGCACAATTTTATAAACGTATTATGTACGATTTTGCATATTTTTTCGTAACTGCTTTTTCATTTTATTCGCTAGATAAAAATATTGTCAAGATGGTGAAATGAAAGTAAATTTTTGATCTGGCTATAGTTCACGAACTAGTTTATGCATGAAGTGCACAATTACGCTAAATCGGAGCAACCTGTACCGTGCGTTCAATTTATCTTGAAAACATTTTGATTCGCTGTAACTTTTTTGTTTTTAAAGATA
Source organism: Pissodes strobi (assembly GCA_016904865.1). Taxonomy (NCBI): domain Eukaryota; kingdom Metazoa; phylum Arthropoda; class Insecta; order Coleoptera; family Curculionidae; genus Pissodes; species Pissodes strobi. The sequence goes on along the minus strand of MU182820.1, from coordinate 18,903 downwards.
TCAAGTTAAACAAAAAAGCAGAATGTAGGGTTGGTAGCCAAATTTTTTTCTACCTTACATATAAAATAAAACACTAACGATTTTCTGACATATCAGCCTACTCTATATTTTTTTAAATGGAACACCCTGTATATTACTACATTTTTCGAATCCCTAGAGAAGTCTAAACACATTTCGTATATAATATCTTATACGTATCTTTTTTTAGGTGTTTACGAAATATTGACAGTTGAAAGTCGTGCATTTTGACATTTCGATAGGCTTTAAAATCTAAACCGCATGAGAACAAAGAAAACGGTTTGCATATTCCTGTCTTAGGTTTTCATGAGCTATCAAATGACAGTAACTTTGAATTTAACCCGCGAATAAAATTGACCGGAACTTTTAAACCTCCGGTTAAATTGAAAGCCACTGTCATTCGATAGCTTATGAAAACCTAAGATAGAGATGTGCACACCGTTTTCTTTGATCTCGTGCGGTTTAGAGCCTGTCAAAATGCCCGACTTTCAACTGTCAATATTTCGTAAACAGCTAAAGATAGGTATAGGATATTATACACGACATGTATTTTGATTTCACTAGAGAGTCCAAAAATGTAGTAATATACAGGGTGTTCTATTTAAAAAATATATAAAGTAGGCTTTTATGTCAGAAAATTATTGGTGTTTGTTTTATATGTAATCTAGAAAAATCTACCAACCCTACATTTTGCTTTTTTGTTTAACTTGGTATCTTTAAAACCAAAAAAGGTACAGCGAATCAAAATGATATCAAGGTGCTGATCAAATCTGAAATAATGGATATATGTGGATAACGATCGACTTTTACGAAAAACAACCAGCAAAAACAGTGTTTTTGAGACTTACGCCTTTATGGTAGAATACGAACTGTTTATTGTCAAACGAAATGTTTTGCACTTTCTTATCTTCCACATAACCACAACATGGAAAATACTCCCCACCAAACCGAAAATTTCGTATATCTAGATTATTACTAAATAACTAAGATAAGAAGATGTAAATCGTTTCGCGCTAAGTTAAACAGATCAAATTCTTTAAATGGAAAGGAGGCTATTCGACATGCTACATGAAATTTATCTACAATTTTTAGAAGAATTCGAAAATCGGAAAATATGTCCCGCTCTTTTGAGACCTTTTATATTGAAATATAATTCAATTATATTGTCAAACTAAAATCAACATGGCTAAATGATGAAATGGTTGTAAGACTAATAAAAAAATTAAAAACATGTTATTTCTATAAAATGTGTATACATATGAAGGGTACAGGGGAAAAATGATATAAGCGCCATTTCCATGGGAAACTATTTTATTATTGACTTCACAGAAAATTTTATTCTTGATAATAGTTGGTGTTTGAAAAAAGACTAATTTTGACAATGCTAAATTAAAGATAAGTTATACAGGGTACTCAATAAACACAAAAATGACGGTTAAAAAATCAAAAACTTTGGAATATCGGAAAACCTTCTACAGAAAAATAAAGCTCGTATTAAGATAAAAATAAAAGTCAAATATAATTTTTTCCAAAAGTGTACCGCACCGTTGCGGAGAAAAATCATTTCAATTACTGAAAAAACCCGCTTTTTCTTAATTTTGTCCTTACTTTTTCAGCAACGATGCACTTTTGGAAAAAATGGTATTTGACTTTTAATTTTTACCTTAATAGGAGCTTTATTTTTCCTGTAGAAGCTTTTCCGATATTCCTAAGTTTTTGTTTTTTTAACCACCATTTTTGTATTTTTTAAGTACCCTGTAATACTTAGTCTTAATTTAACATCGTCAAAATTAGTTTTTTTCCAAGCGCCAACTTTTATCAAGAATAAAATTTTCTGTGAAATCAATAATAAAAGTTTCCTATGGAAATGGCGCTTAGATCGTTTTTCCCCTGTACCCTTCGTATATATTTTATGAATGTGTCCATATTATTAATTTTCGATTATTTTTGGGCACTTTAAATTTTGTAACCTATTATGATACGTTTTAGTCCGTTTTGGTGCTTTTAGTTAGTTTGGGTTAGTTCGATCAGCTTTCGTTTAGTTTTAATTTATTTTAGTCATTTGAACCCGGTTCCGATACATTATAGCCAATTTTAATATTTTTGGTTAGTTTTGGTTAGCCGCCAAAACTGGGTCCTTCAATCAACTATCGATTACTTTCAGTTCCGATACGTTATTACCAATTTTAGTGTTTAGGATAGTCGCCAACATTGAATTGATCTGGGTTAGTTTTAACTTACTTAATATTATTTTTAAGCTATTCCGATACATTTTAGCCCGTTTTGGTACTTTCAGTTACTTTTGGTTACTTTCAATTTATTTTAGTTATTCAATTAATTCAAGTTAGTCGTCAAAATTCACTTAGTTTTGGTTGGTTTCAACTTATTTTAATAGTTTTAATCTGTTACTATACGTTTTAGCCCTTTTTGATGCTATTGGTTAGTTTTGGTTAGTCGTTCAATCGACTTTCGGTTTCTTTCAGTTAGTTTTAATTTAGTTTAGTAATTTGAATCGGTTCGGATACGTTATAACCAATTTAAATGTTTTTAATTAATTTAGGTCAGTCGCCAAAATTCGGTTAATTTGGGTTAGTTTCAACTTACTTTAATAATTTTAATCTATTACGACATGTTTTAGCCCTTTTGGTGCTTTTGGTTACATTTGGTTAGTCGTTCAATCGATTTTCGGTTAATTTCAGTTATATAGTTTTAATTTATTTAAATCATATGAACCGGTTCCGATACCTTATAACCAATTTTAAAGTTTTTGATTACTTTCGGTTAGTCGCCAAAATTCGGCTAATTTGGGTTAGTTTTAACTTACTTTCGTTCAATCAACTTTCGGTTAATTTCAGTTAGTTTTAATTTATTTTAGTCATTGGAACCAGTTCCGATACGTTATAACCAATTTTAATGTATTTGGTTACTTACCAATATTCGGTTAATTTGGGTTAGTTTTAATTTACTTTAACATTTTTAATCTGTTCCGATACGTTTTAGTCCGTTTTTGTGCTATTAGTTACTTTTTGTTTGTCATTTAATCAACTTTCGGTTACTTTCAGTTAGTTCCAATTTATTTTAGTCATTTGAATCGGTTCCTATACGTTATAAGCAAATTTAATATTTTTGGTCAGTCGCTTAAATTCCTTTCGTTTTGGTTAGTTTTAACTTACTTTAATTTTTGTAACCTATTACTCTGGTACGTTTTAGCCTGTTTTGGAGCTTATGGTTACTTTTGGCTAGCTTTGGTTAGTCGTTCAATTAACTTTCGGTTGGTTTCAGTTAGTTCCAATTTATTTTAGTCATTTGAACCGATTCCGATACCTAATGATCAAATTTAAGTTTAAATAAACAAACTAACTAGCTGCTTAATTCTGCCGTTCTTTTCCAATTTTAACACATAAACATTAACTTATTTATATAACATACAAACAAAACAATATATTCGCATACGTCTATTTACCCAAACAACGAATCTTTTTCTATTTTAATTCCTATGAAAATTTATTGCACTCCGGCCCAGGTAAGCGCGTATGATTGGCATCGAGTTCCAACTGCATGGTGTCCTCCCTTCACTGAGCTTCACGGAGAAAATTTGATTCCGTACCCCACTAAACGAGCCGAGTGTCGCGGCTATAGTTTTCTTTAGGCTATGCTTCTGGTATCCCACTAGTCACGCTGTATTAACCAATACAATGGACTATACGGAATAGGCCCTCTATCTCTATTTAAACTATTCTTACATTTAATAATTTCCATACTTTCATATGCGTCTAATAATCTCCTATCAGTTATATTATGAATTAAGTTTAAATGTTTTATTGTTATTCTATGATTATTATCAAAAGCATGCTCGGCAACACTTGATTTTTCTGTTCTACCATACTTTAAATGAGCTATATGTTCTTTGAATCTCGTCTGTATCGATCGTCTAGTTTGCCCAACATATTTTTGGTTACAATCCATACATCCAACTTCATATATTCCACTTCTTTCTAACATTTCAATTTTGTCCTTTGGACCACCCAATAGTTTCTTAATGTTAAACTGAGTCTGGTATACTAATTTTGAACCTACTTCCTTAAAAACTTTTTGGAGTCCTCTAGTATACTGAGAATTATACGGCATCGAAACACTATTTCGTATTTTCATCCTGATTAACGAAAGAAGTGGAATCACGAATGGTCTTTCTAAACAAATGCCTATTAATTAGGCTATTTATTAAGTTAGTATTGAAACCATTAATTTCCGCTATATTCCTAATTGTTTCCTTTTCCTTATTAAATCTTTCTCTACTAAGAGGAAAGTTAACCATACGGTGTTCTACTAAAAAATTAAAGCTAGCCATTTTATGTTGGTCGCAGTGGAAGGAATTCATTAGGAATATATCGGTTAGTGGCAGTATTTTTTCTGTAAATATCAAATTCTAATGTGTTATTATCGTTCCTAATCACTAAAGTATCCAAGAAAGGTAGTTGGCCATTGTTCTCGACTTCATAAGTAAATTTGATTGTGGGGAAACGGTTGTTTAGTTTTGTTACAAAATCTTCAATATTAGCGGTTTTTGTGTCGAATATCGCGAAAATGTCATCCACATACCTGTACCATACCCTTGGAAAATATTCGAACTCTTGTCTTATTTCATTTTCAAATTTACTCATGAAAAGATTAGCTAAGAACGGCGATAATCAGTTGCCCATTGCCGTGCCTTCAAGTTGTTGGTAATAGTCATTTTTATATTGAAAATAATTTTGATCCATGCAAAGTTTGGTTAAAGTTAAATATTCTTGTTTGATTTCGTTATCAAAACTATTCATCTCAAGTAATTCTCCAAGGTATTGCAAGTTCTGTGGGATTGGTACACTAAAGAACAATGAGCTAACATCAAACGAGATTAAAATTTCACCTTCGTTAAGAATCGTATCTTTAATTTTGTTTATGAAATCTAAGGAATTTAGTACTCCTGAATTCTGTTTTTATATCAAATTTACTTATGAAGTTGAGAACAATGGCCGACTACCTTTCTTGGATTCTTTAGTGATTAGGAACGATAATAACACATTAGAATTTGATATTTACAGAAAAAATACTGCCACTAATCGATATATTCCTAATGAATTCCTTCCACTGCGACCAACATAAAATGGCTAGCTTTAATTTTTTAGTAGTACACCGTATGGTTAACTTTCCTCTTAGTAGAGAAAGATTTAATAAGGAAAAGGAAACAATTAGGAATATAGCGGAAATTAATGGTTTCAATACTAACTTAATAAATAGCCTAATTAATAGGCATTTGTTTAGAAAGACCATTCGTGATTCCACTTCTTTCGTTAATCAGGATGAAAATACAAAATATGTTTCGATACCGTATAATCCTCAGTATACTAGAGGACTCCAAAAAGTTTTTAAGGAAGTAGGTTTAAAATTAGTATACCAGACTCAGTTTAACATTAAGAAACTATTAGGTGGTCCAAAGGACAAAATTGAAATGTTAGAAAGAAGTGGAATATATGAAATTGGATGTATGGATTATAACCAAAAATATGTTGGGCAAACTAGACGATCGATACAGACGAGATTCAAAGAACATATAGCTCATTTAAAGTATGGTAGAACAGAAAAATCAAGTGTTGCCGAGCATGCTTTTGATAATAATCATAGAATAACAATAAAAAATTCAAAATTAATTCATAATATAACTGATAGGAGATTATTAGACGCATATGAAAGTATGGAAATTATTAAATGTAAGAATAGTTTAAATAGAGAGAGGGCCTATTCCGTATAGTCCATTGTATTGGTTAATCCAGCGTGACTAGTGGGATACCAGGATTGGTTCTTTTTAGTTCCGCTTGATTGAGCAATCAGTAGTATAAAAGGGAGTTAGGTAGATTTTAATTTTAGTCTTAATCATCTCCTGATAATGCTAACATGGTTAGCGAAGCGCGCGTCGAGTGCAAAAATTCTGTTTTGGTATTGTGGATAAAGCTCAGTTTTAGTGCATGTTGCCGAAGGTTCCAAACCCCAACATAGTTCTTTAGCGAGGGTAAAGTGAGAAAAATGAAGCGCTTATCAAAATGAGATGCTTATCAAAGTGAAACCCTTATCAAAGTTGAAACGGTTATCAAAGTGAAACGCCCCTTTAATTGAAGGAGAAGAAAAAAACTAAAATAATTAATTTCGGGAGGGCTAAGGGATTGAAATTTTTATGGGTGCGCCTCATGGGAAGCTCTAATTTAAGGGTGGATTTTTGGGGATAAAACAGTTCTTGCCGATATCTCTGATGACCCCGTGAAAGGAACAATCTTTTGTTTTTTTTTATATTCTTTTTTCTTATTTTGTTTTATATTACTGTTATTATTATTATTATTATTACTATTACTGAAGTCCAGCTACGAGGTCGGGGATTAGAAGAAAATATATGCTCTATGATAAAAAAGAAAGAAATTATTTTGAAAAAATGGGAAAAGATTAAAAAAAAAAACGTAAGAATCCAGATTTAACTTATCATTTTGGCTCTCCTTATTTGGAAAAAGCGACAAAATATAATCTTATGGACAAACCGTTTTTCATTAGCTACAGAACAGCATCCTAGAAATTCATCGAAACATTTTATACTGAGCACAAAAAGCAGCCATATAGATGCGCACTTAAGCTCACTGACGCTCATTATTAAATATTTTTAAAATCTGTTGGTGCGCCTAATCTTTTTTGTAAAACAACTCCAATTTATAAATGCATTGGTGCAGGCAGCGTAAGTTCGCACAATCAACTTTGAATCACTGATTTGCCGCTGTTTCGCATCTGTATTTTATTAATCAGTGCCTTGGTTACTTAGGATGACTATAGTTTTAGGTAAGCACGGGCGTCCATGCAAGAGTTGAGTCGTTATTACAACTAATATTAGCAGAATATTTTTCTCTCATATACTTTTTCATAGAGCCAACCATTTTAGAGAAAATAAAATATAAATTATTGCGTGTCGAGAAGGAAGAGTTTATTATTACAGCCCTTTATAGAAAAAAATATTTTATACTAATGTTGTGACTTACAGATAGTTAATTTACAAACGAGATTTTGCTTTAAGGGATGCAATAAACTGCCCCTTTCCGATATGCAATACTTTAATTTTTTTATTGCAAAACTATTGGCTCTATGAAAAAAAAATAGAGAAAAAAGTTTCTAAATGAACCGGACTATTTATATTTCTCCAAAATCGTTTTGAAACTTTCAACATTTTCCAATTTTTTTCGAAAGGTGAGAAATTATGCCAAAAGTGAGATAATATGTCAATAATGAGAAAATATGCTTAAATTTTCGTATGTATATTTGCCCAGAATTGATCCTTATTAGTCTCAAATATACCAATATATACGTAAAATAGTATTTTGCCCACGGTCTTAGAAAGAGAGATTTATGATAACTAAATTTACTTTAGGCAATAAATTGTATTGTCACGAATAGTTTAGGGGGTAGCACGTTTTTTAAAAGAATAACTTCTCAGAGAAGAGCCGCGTCGCGATTAGTACAATGACGGGGTCTTAACGCTTCCCTTAATCTACCACTGTATGCTCTATTCGGGAGGACGCACCTTGCTTAGCGTGCCGGGGGGTAACTGAGGTAGGCCGGGACCGAGTTACGTGGGGTAAGAAGAGATGATAAAGTAAGCACGTTTAGTTTATAATAATAACAATGTATTAACGATAAAACTTTAACAATGATTATTGGTCAGAAAAATGAGCTTCGATTATACCCGATTACTACGCTGTGCATGTTTTCTAAATTTGAGGTACTGTTTATAGGGCTTTGTTTACTGTCTTATAATTTATAGTTTTTCTTAAGAGTTAGGTTTTATTTAAGAGCACTAAAATATTTCACTTAACTTTTTAACTGACTATTTAGACACTTGTCTTTCTCAGAACTCTGACAAATTTCTTGTTTTGACTTTACTATGGTGGTTGTTAAACCCCTGATCCTAGCAGTCGTCAAATGACTAACCGGTGCCAAGTTTGGTAAGGAATAATGGAGTAGAACCTAAAGCAGCTGTATAGCTAACTTTAAGAGCGGATAGAACCCGTAGGCAGTCGTCAAATGACTAACCTGGGTGCTGGAGGTAAGACGAAAGTCTGCCGAACTGAAGGTTCGTTAGCGCATTTATATTAAAAAACTGATGATTATGACATGCTTAAGGTTGAAAGTCGCTCCCGTTGATTGATCGCGTTGTTTATAGTTTGCTTTTAATGTTTATATAACAATCTCCAATTTCAAGTTCAAACTTACGACAGGGTGATATTTCTTTAGTAGCTTATGCATTTTAGTAGATTACAGTATTTTTTCTTGATGGAAAATCTGTATTGTTAAATATAAAGGCGCACATTTTTGCGTTACTAATTTACACTAAGAGCAGTGCGAAAAATACTATTTTACGCGTTGCCGTAGCTTTCGTCATTCAAAAACTGAATTTTAAGAGTCAAATCCTGATAAAAGAAAAGTTACCAGAACAGCAAGAACTTAAAACAAATACATAAAGTAAGCAATAATTAAACGGTCGGGGTTGCGATCGGTTAAAAGTTTCAACGTTTCTATTCTAAACATGTTTTTATTACCAACGACAAGTTTCAGTTTACTGGCGAACTTTGCGACCTGCTTTTGAATCTTGATTTCATTTTGCCGCACAGCTTCGCCGTATAATTTAAAACAAACGTGAGAACGGCAGGAAACAGAACGCTGGCTGGCTGCTTCCATTATCTGCTCGTACATGTTCACAATGAGTGCAACTGTTTACGCTAAAAAGGCCTGCTGTAACTGACACTGTGACGTGTTCCTGATGGATCTGCCGTTCGCATTCCTGCAGCATACATAACCGAGTTTAATTTTTGGGCGTTTCAAGCATGCATATTTTGAAGGTTTTAGCACAGACTTAATTAAACTCTAGAGGTATTTGTACATATGATGATAATATAGGTAACCAATAATACTTAACTTGAATTATCCTCTTGAAAGTTACTATAATTTGAAAGTCATCAAATTGGATGACATACGAGATCCTGGACGGAAAAAAGGAGAGTGTTTAAAGGTAAAATGAGAGAATTCATGAACATGCAGAGAGAAATAAGAACAGCTGAAACTGCAAAAATATGTGGAAATCGAAGAATGCCAGGCCAAATTTGACAGCTTTAATTCGCACAAGAAGGTGAAGAAATTGGCGGGAACAGTTAAAAGAAGAACAGTTAATGTACTTAAAGATAACCAAGGCCGAGTTATAGTAAAGAAGTCGGAAATTAAGCAAATCTGGGAAGAGTACATTAAACAACTGTTTGATGACGTGAGAACGGTGCCACCCAATATTGATAAAATAGATGATCCTCCAATCTTAAAAGGAGAAGTATAGGCAGCTTTGAAAAATGCTAAAGATCAAAAGGCTTTGGGTCTCGATGGAATTCCGGCTGAGATATTAAAGTTGATCGAGGGGAAGAATCTAGGGTAGCTTACAAGAGTGTTCAATGTGATCTATGGGACGGACGACATACCCACGGAATGGCTGAAATCTGAATTTGTTACCCTCCCCAAAAAGCCTAGTGCTAGGAAATGTAGCGAGTTTCGTACAATAAGCTTGATGTACCTGAAAATAATTCACAGTAGAATATTTAAACTATGTGAGGAACAGATATCTGAGACCCAATTCGGCTTTAGTAGTGCCGTAGGGACTAGAGAGGCTCTATTTTCGATCCAGGTGTTTTGTCAGCGATGCAGAGATGTAAACTGGGATGTATACTCATGTTTCCTGGATTGCAGGAAGGCCTTTGATCAAGCGCGACACACGAAATGATGGAAGTTCTGCAAAAATCTGGCCTGGATGGGAAGGACCTCAAAATCATCAAAAATCTCTACTGGAATCAGAGGGCTTGTGTCAGGGTAGACAGAGAGACAACGAAAGAGATACAAATATTGGTGGTGTAAGGCAGGGATGCATACTGTCTCCTGTAATTTTCAATCTGTACTCGGAATACATGTTCAGAGAAGCCCTGCAAGATAATGAAGCTGAAATCTTGTTAAATGTAGAACGATTGAATAACATAAGGTATGCAGATGATACCGTTTTTTTACAGACAACCTAGCTTCCTTACAACTCCTAATGGACAGTGTTACTTCATACAGTGGAAAATATGTTTTGGAAATAAGCACCAACAAACCAAAGTTCATGATAATCAGTAAAAACCAAAACACCCGCGGCATTTTATTGGTAGACGGAACTCCTTTACGAAGAGTCAACAAATACACATACTTGGGCATGAACGTAACTGGGACCATTCTGTGGAGATCAGAACGCGTATTGAAAAATCCAGAACAGCATTTATCAGGATGAAAAAGTTTTTACCAGCCACGACATACAGCTGTCAACGAGAATTCGCCTATTGCGATTCTATGGGTTTTCGACCTTTTTTTATGGGGTCGAATCATCGACGCTTACGGAGGCCTACTCCAAAAAACTTGAGGCATTTGAAGTGTGGCTGTACTGAAAATCCAACAAATATCGTGGACATAGAGAATATCCAATACGAAAGTGCTGAGAAGGATGGGAAAGGAAGAAAGAAGTCCCGAATACAGTTAAGACTCGAAAGCTACAATATCTGGGACATATAAGGCGCAACGAGAGCCGATATGTCCTTTTGCAGAAGATCCTCCAAGGTAAGGTATATGGAGCTAGAGGAGTGGGCAGAAGGAGAATATCGCCGTTGAAAAATTTAAGAACGTAGTTGAACCAATCAACCACTTAGCTATTCCACGCTGCTGTCAACAAAGTTCGAGTAACCAACTTGATAGCCAACATCCGGAACGGATAGGCACTCAAAGAAGAAGAAATAATTTCGTCTAGGCCTCTAGCGTAGAGATCGAGAGCGTTATATCACTATGTAGCGGTTTAATCAAAATACTAAGGGAGATTCCATTCGTGTTTTATCGAATTGAATAAAATAAACTGTTGAAATTTTACCAATAAGTAATAAGCTTAGACAAAATAAATACAACTATGTGACACTATGGCTGGTTCCTATACTCTTTATTTTAGTAGATCGTTCATAACTAGTTTGAATGCAAAAATAAATATGCTATTTAATGCATCGGTAACTGAACATCTATTTATGTCAAACGTATAGGCAATAATCATAATTTTTACTTATTTGAATTTTCAGAACCTATTTCTGTGTGTATGTTTAAAAATATCCACTTAGTTGTTATGTGCAATAAAATAATAGTTTTATTGCTTTTCCTTGAACGTTTAACACACAAAAGCAATAACGGTTCAAAAAAATGTTTCTACAGAATTAGTTACAGTGAGATATGATAGCATTAATGAAAAATAATAACAATTGTTTCGAGTTCAATATCGGCCCATTTCCGAAACAATTATTACTGTTTTACCATTTCGTTCGCAATGTTAAATGGCAGCACGAGCTTTGCAAGATCAAAGAGATTTTAAATATTGGCATTCAGCTTTTGAAGTATCCTAAAGATACGCCTATAGGTACATTATATTGGTTCCTAGAAAAATTTGCAGCTTTTATGGCGCTGCCGACAGAATCCTTACGTCACAATATCTTTGAGTAAGAGCATTTGAACTTCAAGTTTTGTATGTCCCATTTCGCAATATTTTTGTAAAAGTACAGGGATATTTAGCAAAAATATTGTCAAACGTAAATACATACATATTTGTTTCTGGGTTAGTTTGTATTGCGCACTCCCTGTAAGGGATGACGTGCCTACATGTTCCACGTCTACAGCAGATCACGAAGAAACTGAAGACAGTTACTACGTTATTGAGGCATTCAATTGAAGATATATAACCAATACGGTATGCAACGAGCCAAAGAAAACGGTGGCCAAGAAAACGTCAAACTAATTTAATATTAACTACGCCAGATGTGGATGAAGTGAAATCAAAGAACGAGCGTTTGCACTTACTGGAATAACTTCTGAAGAAACATAATTCCCTTCCATTTTATTTATTAGGTTACGATTATGTGAAATGTGAGTGCATTCTTATTCAAAATTACGATATCAGCTGTCTCTCCCTCAAAGTGAAAACACAGAATACATGTAAAGGAAAGTTTATATGGAAAATTTACGAGTTAAATAGGTACTGCTATCGCACGTATATCTGAAGAGACATAATTTAATTCCATTATATTTATTAGATTGGGATTATGTGAAATGTGAGTGTATTTTTATTCAAAAACACGACATTAGCAGACTCTCTCTCAAGCTGAAGACACAGAATGAATCTAAAGGAAAGTTTGTGTAGATAATTTACGAGTTGAATACGAACCGTTAATGTACGTATATCTGAAGGACTATATTTCCCTACAATTATATTTATTAGATTGCGATTATGTGAAATGTTAGTGTATTCTTATTC
>MU182819.1:391661-411898 GCA_016904865.1 Pissodes strobi | reverse complement strand
GACTTTTTTGGATGGTATCCTTTTGACCGTTGCTTCAAATATTCGCCTAACTTAAGGTAATTAGCGATGTTGATATTATTATTTACCATTAAAGTCTTCTTTATCATTGATTATTTGGACCAGAAGGAATTCGGAGAAAATATTTCACCGAGATTGCCGAAGTATCCAAGCAGCACAGTTTCATTAATATGTTCTACACAGCTTTCTGCCATGCAGTTTAGTATTTTCTCATATTCTTTGTCGTAAGAGTCTCTCGATTTCTTCGGTAACAAGTTTTGTGTTGCTTTCTCTGATTTTTTTTGCAATTTCGTAGGGAATTTCAAAATTTTTCTGCATTTTTGACTTTTTAAGTTTGACAGCATTTCTCTAGCAACGATGTCATTTACTACCATGATTTACTATGATGAAATGAAAATGTTTTTAAACTCAAATAATTGAATTGAATTCGTATTTTTTTAAATATTTACATATTGTGAATGCAATAACGAACTAGTATGACATAAAGGTTTGTATGCACCGCTGGTATTAATAGATGTGTATGTACCGTGTGTATTGATAGATGTGTATGCCCTCGGGCAACTCACAAGCCCTCGGGCTAGAGCGTTTACGCCGTATTCTCTTGACGGTAACGGTCAGAGGCCCTCGGGCGTTAACGTCGAGTATACTCTCGGCGTTAAAGCCCCGGATTTGTAAGATTGTCGCCCTCAGGGCATAAACATCCACTTAATACCCTTGGTACATAAATAACTATTATTTTAGTATACTATTAACTAAAAATCATTAGATTCTAGAAATTACTTCAAGTAATACGTAATGAGTTTTATATTTTCTTGTGAAAATATGAACTAGTAGTTTGTAATATAACTTCTCTAGGCTTAGTATCCATGAATTAACAGACTTGTCATAAATGTGTGCCTTAATGAATTGCGCCTTATTATGCAACATTAAAAATTATAGCCCCTGCTTTATATTTACTAACAGGCACTTAGCCGTGTTCTGATGCTAGAATGTAAAAATATTCCTGAATTTCCCAATGCGTAAGATATGATATTTTTAAAACAGAAAACAATAGTAATGGTAATTAAGGAAAATTTTAGCTAGCGGATTTCACATTGAATTTATTAGTATTGGATTTTTGTGATCGCTTGATTTTTCTTAAATGAATGGGATATAAAATTAATAACAATTTTATAAATCTGATAAACTTTAAAAAAATATTACAATGCAATCTTAAGAGTTGTAGGTAGATGTTGTGCAATAGGAGAAAGTAAAATTTAACTTGTTTAATACTACCAACTGAAGTTTTATTATAAACCCTGGCATTTTTAGGAATTTAAATTATAAGTGATGGATTAGCGTATTTATCTAAATATTCTTTCCATGAATGGAGTCCTGTCACGTAATATTCGGCTAATATTATTCATTATATCCATATACGATTTTTCTATGTTCAGTTTAAAACTGGTTTCTTTTTTGTTTTGTCAGTTAATATATCATTTATATTTTCCCATATATATCTACTGGATCATTCCTTTCAAATTTGTCTTTCTAGAACTTTTCTTTAACAATCTAGTTCTCTGGTTAGCTAATTTTGTCATTATCATGTATTTCGGTATAAATAATATTTCCTGGATTTTGAATTTTCGTGCGATAATTACTACCTCTCGTTTTTTCAGTGCTACTTCGGCTTAAGTTCTTCGTTAAACCATGTCTTTGTATTCTAATATATTTTAGTTTAAATATGAAGCATATATTTTTGAAAGGTGTCAATGAAAATAATCATTGACACTAGAATATTCATTTAGGTAGCATTTCTTCTGGATCAAAAAAAAATACATTAATTTTCTGATTTTTCTATATTAATTTTTTATCACATTCTGCTGAAACTTTGGAGTCTTATTACTATATTTAAGAGGAATATTTAAAACTTGAATTTTGTTACCACCTAATGGGTTGATGTGTGGTCAACTAAAGTTTTTATATTCATTGCATCTCTAGAGGACATAGTTTTATTACAAATTATGAAGTTGCTAAATCATTCGCATCTTCTAAAATACACTCATGTGCAAAAGTATTGTATATTTTAAGTTTTTAAAGTTATGTATTACCTTTCTTTATTTAATACAGCTTGCATTCACTTCCCCATTCGAAGAATCAAATGTGTTAAATAATTTTGTGGAATTTGTTGCTTCCTTCCTGAGCCGCTCTTCGTAAGTCTTGTGAAGTTCTCGGAGGCGGATTTCGTTTCCCAATATTTCTCTTTAAGTAGTCCCATACGTGCTTTATTTGGGTTATAATCTGGACCTTTTTCAGTTTTTCTATTCGAGCCTCAGTAAGGAGTAAGGTACTCTTGAACAAAATGGTCAATATCGTTATCATGTATCAAAATAAACCTATTAGACCCAATAAAGTCAGCATGTGGGAAAACATGGTCTTGACCAAATGCTCTTTATAAGTATCTATTTAAAATAAATTTGATTAAACTAATCATCTCCTGATGATGTTAACATGATCAGCGAAACGCGCGTCGAGTGCAACAATTCTGTTTAGGTATTGGGAATAAAACTCTGTTGCACTGCATTTTGCCCAGAGTTCCAAACTCCAACTTAGTTGATATAAATCAAGAACAACAAGGCTGTAAAAGTGATCCCTGGATTACCCCATAATCAACAGGAACTTGAGTTGAAAGATTGTTAAAGTAAGTTTCTTGTGAACGTTTTGTTAGGTAACTTTCAATTAGGTCTCTGCATTTTTCGTTGATCTTGTAGTAAACGCAGTGTTGCCAATAAATTGGTATGTGATACACAATCGAAGGCCTTTGATAAGTCGCAGTACACTATATTCGCCTACCTGGCAATAGTCTCTCTCCCTAATCCAATGTGTTTTAAATCGTACCGGAGCGGAGGTTGATCTTTCCTTTTGGACACAGAACTGATTTTTAAAAAAAGAACCATTAGCTTCAAAGTACGAATATAATTCCTCCCTTAGAATAGACTCGTAAATCTTTGATAACACGGCATTTAATCTAAAGTTATTTGGATCATTTAGATCGTTTTTGTTTAGGTATGGGTATAATTTTTGCTGTGTTAAAACAGCTAGGTTTTGTCTTATTCCTAGATTTATCAGTTTAGTTAATGGTGATATTGAAATATTTTTTAGGAATTCAACTATATCAATATTCATATCATAGATATCCCTGCTTGATTTACTTTTTACACCAAGTATTACATTCCTGATTTTAGTTTGTCCAACTTCCTTAAAGGAAAATGATATTTACAATTTAAAGGCAGCAAGATTTTCGATCGTATACCAATTATTTTTCAGCTCAATTACAGCCATCTTGTTTTCCATCAGGTGGGTCCACCGACTAAATGGTGGTAGCTTTACCATTCAAGCGACATATGTCTCCTACTTTCTGCTGCTAAAGTTCCAAAGTTTTGTGTACTCGATCCTAAAGTAGTGTTATTTTTTTCTGAGCTCTCTTAAGTTTTCGGGGAACAGCACTGATGTCGCTCAACGCTATTATGATCACGAGCAGGTAAATTGATAATATTTTCCATAATTTTATGCTATTTGGCTTCCAGCTTGGTTCTCGATTTGTTGCGGGTGGTTGCTGTCAATCCGAACATATTGGGGGATTCTGGTTGTTTAGTATTATTGCTATGAAGCTTTTGTGTTATAGGGTCTTCCTCTTTAGTAGTGTTTTTACAATTATTTGGGGCGCCTTTTCGCTCACCTAGGTGCGTTTTTTTTCTATTTCTTTATGTTTAGGGTCATAATGTGAAGCAAACTTCTTTGCCATATTTACTATGACGTTTTCTAGTCCCTTAAACTCTCCCAGCAGAAGACTGACTGAACTGTTAGTTGTATCATCACAAAAAAAACAGTGAAACTTCAACTTACGATTTGTCTTTTGCTCCATTACTTTTACCTCAGCAGACCTTCATTATTTACTGTTTCTTTCCCAAAAATGTTTTTCACGCCCTGGTTTGAGACTGGTTAAAACAGCTATCATGAAATGCTGCTTTTGCATTTTCCGCTCATTGTGACGTTGAATTTTTCCGTATATTATGATATTAACATTCTCTGTGATTTTTCCGATGGAAAAACGAATACAAGTTGAGGACCAAAACTTTTTTGTTTGCTCTCTCAGTGTTGCCAAGAAAATCATTACTATACAAAAATGAACTTGTATTTTTTTAGGTAATTTTAAAGTAAAGAACATTAGAATCATGTACAACTTCAAAGGCAGAAAGAACAAAAGCTTAGTAAAATCTAATTGTTCTTTTCGTTGTCAACTGAATTGTCTCTATATATAGGCATATAATCGGAACTTAAATCTGAGAGGCACACCGTATCCGGTAAGTTATGAGTCGTAATAGTGCAATATATGAAATGACCTTTAAAATGTAAATAAAGAGAGATTATTAAAAATATCAATCGCTGAGATTAAGTTACGTTCAGTATGATAATATAATACATGTAATATCAAAGTTTACAGTAGACTTTGGTAATATATTCACTATCGGAAAAGGGATAATGGGAATGGGCTTTTATAATTTACTGATAACTGTCGGCTGTTTAAAACATTATAAAACACAGTTTTTATTAGGCACATTCAATCATTACTTCGATAGTAAATCACGATATTCATTCATTCTCGTTGTATCACCGCAAAATGTTTGTTAAAACGCACAGCATTATAAAAAAAACACGTATTAAATTTTATTATTTCCATAAATATAATACACATGACATTTTGATTAGTTTCATCCTGTGTATACGTGATTTTTAGAGGAATAATGGAGGCGAAAATGATAACTACGTGCTATTATCTACATTGTAAAATAAAATCCGCGAATTAATTATTTCATATTTATCCGTATATTGCTGCGAACAATTTTCATATATCACTATAATTTATTTCTCAATATAAAAAATTGAGCGAGTCTGCTAGTAGTCGAGACACTGATGTGTAAACTTATCCTATATCGACATCATCGACATGGAAATCTAATAATTAATATAGGCAACCACTTATTTGGAATAACATAACACATTCCCTGTCACAGATACCGCCTGACGTCACAGTTTATACCCTATCGAATACGGTATAAACTGTGCTGACGTGCGTTGTTTAATGTTTACATTTGTAACGTCTGCATTAGAATGTCTAATATTACACTACAAGCAAAGCCCTCCGCTCGCTACAGGGGCGCAATAAACAAAAACTAACCAAAACTAACCCAAGGCATGCCCAAAATCAAGAAAAAAACTTTACAAATATAACCTCAAGAAAATAAAAAATAGGATAAAACTAACCGTAAAAATCAACGCGAGCGAAGCCGCGGGTAAAAGCTAAAAGTGGCCTATGTCCTTTACTATACTCATTACTCTAGAAAATATCTGTACAAAATTTCATGATAAGTAGTTTACGCGTGGAAAATAGGATTACTAATCGTAAAAATGAACGCGAGCGAAACCGCGGATAAAAGCTAAAAGTGTCCTGTGTCCTTTACTATACCCTTGAAAATATCTGTACAAAATTTCATGATGATCGGTTGAGTAGTTTATGCGTGAAAGCTTAAGAAACAAACAACCAAACACAATCGCATTTATAATATAAGTTATTCGCATTTATAATACTAGTTTGGGTTAGTGCCACCAGGAATAACATCAACCTATGCACAGCTTATTCACTACCAGCTAGTCATCTTGGGGCGACATCCTTTGATTTGTCAAGTCAATAACCAAATTTTGCAAATTTTAGAAGAGGGCCATGACTCAATATTGTTTTAAACGTCTGGGTATCTGAATACTATTTTTGACAGTTTGTTTAATTTAAAATATGTTATCTTATCGTCTAAAATCCATTTAAAAAAGATTTTAAATGGCAAAATTTTATAAAAAACCGAAATTTCTGGACTTTTTTTTTAGGACGATAGCCGTGGCTTCGGACGAATTTGTCGTGGATTTCGAAGCGAAAATTCATTTTAAATTCAACCGTCTACTAAAAATAAGCTGTACTATAGATCCAAATACACTTCGAATATAATATAATGAAAATCCAATACCGCCCTAGCGGCTAGCCTTTGAGTCGTTGTAATCGCGGCCGTCCTGGATTAGCTTGCTCCTCAATGCGCACGGTTTATAATGTCACATCGGTTTACACATTCCGTCCCCACATTTCCGCCCCATTTGCCAAGATTTACCCTCATACCGCCGCGTAAGATGTTTACACATCAATAATAATAAAATGCAAATTGAAAAAAACTATGAAATGCTCCATTCAAAATATCAAAATTGAAATAATTATATTCAGCTTCTTTGATTTTAAGTCTTGAACCAAGCAAAAGAAAGTTTTCCAAATGCAACAGTTCATTCAATAAATAATTTACACCCATTGTTTATATACATCCCGTATTCGATCTACCAATTTTCTTGAATATCGGCTTGAGTTTACATACGTATTATGGAAGTGTAAGCAGCAGCTAGTTCGATACATGCCTTCATAAATTGTCGAAAAAAGACAACTTCTAGCCTCATCATTATTAGGTGACTTTTTAAGGTTCATTGCTACAAACTAATATCCGTCTTGATTCGAAGCCATTCGAAATTGATTACACTATTTTTTCTAAGACCACCTATGAAAATGACACAAAAAGAAGAAGACGATTATTAATATCACACGCGTCTTGAAATCCTCTTTTCAGTACGTGTGTTGAATGGAGCGTCATCCACATCTGTCAAGTCAAAATGTCAAATCAAATATTCTGCTGACAGCCACTGCCAACCATTCAAGTTGCGTCGTGTTGAAATTACTTTTCAACACGTGTGTTGAAACATTTTTCAACATGCGTGTGATGTTAGGCATTTTCTAGCTAAGCTAACTGCGCTTTTTCTCATTTTCATACGGGGTCGTAGGAAAACAGACTCGAAGCAGCAAGAAAGCAATTAGGCACTAGTCTTACATCTGACAACGCTACACCCGACTACACAGAATTATCGAATAGACCACCCCGTACAATATTTTTCTTTTGCATCTCTTTGGTTCTTCTAAATTCGGCATCACTCGCAAAGCTCCCATCTTTTTGCTTGCTTGCTCTACAACGACAATTACGTGATGTTCGTATCCCATATTTTCACCACTACGTCCTCCATTGTGAAGCGTGAAAAAATTAAAGAAAACATTCCCTGATAAAAAAAGGGTTTGTGAAAAGCAACCAAGAATTGAAAACCTGTACCACCATTAAGACGCTTTAAAAAACATTGGCAAGATAAACAATAGCTTTTGAAAATCAGTTATTTAAAATGAGCTATCACATTAAATAAATGATCTACTTGGAATTAACCTGACCGTCTTTTCCTAGTAATATTAAACGTATGTGATTTCGCGTACCAGTTTCAGTTGGAAATGATTAGGCATCAGATTTCATCTTATTGGCATTACTAGCAAACATATGGAGGTCATGGAATAAGATAAATATACATGTAAGTAACTAATAAGTCACCAGGAATTGTTCTGATGCAACGCTTTAAACTGATAATATACGGTTGAGTTTAAAAAAATGGCAAAAATATATTAAAAAAAATATATATATATTTTTCGTTAAGCGATCTATTCGATTTAATTAATTTTTATTTTTTCATTGCATTACTAACAACGCACAAAGTTTTGTAGTTGTATAATAGTGACATATTCTAAGGGCGATTTATAGGCAAAAACTATAGCAAATGAATGTGGCCATAATATGCTCAACAATAAAATATAGTCCATTCCGACAGCTTGCAAATAATATGTGCTGTAATGTAAAGGGGTTATAATTAAATGATTTCATATATTTGCCAACTCATGCAAGATATCATAGGTATCCGATACCTGAAATATAAGAGAATTGATTACATTATATTTTATTAAGAATTTATGCTCATGAAGAATTAATTTAAATTTTGTAAAACAGCTCCTTATTGGCAGGAACGTCAAACTGGTGAGAGCAGTTTGATTAAGGGGAGTGACGCCCCCGCCATTCCGAGTTGCCATGGGATATGGCCCATCAAATCCCATCGTCCTCCCAAAGGCTGGAGAACACCGAAGTACAAAATCTGGAGCTGATCAATGACAGTTTGTGACAAGAGGGGCTGCATTGTATTGGCTGGCAGGAACGTCAAACTGGTGAGAGGAGGTTGATTACGGGGAGTGACGCCCCCGCCATTCCGAGTTGCCACGGGATGTGGCCCATCGAATCCCATCGTCCTCCCCCAGGCTGGAGAACACCGAAGCACAAAGTCTGGAGCTGATCAATGATTAGCTGGCAGGAACGTCAAACTGGTGAGAGCAGTTTGATTACGGGGAGTGACGCCCCCGCCATTCCGAGGTGCCATGGGATATGGCCCATCAAATCCCATCGGCCTACCCCAGGCTGGAGAACACCGAAGTACAAAGTCTGGAGCTGATCAAAGACAGTTTGTGACAAGAGGGGCTACATTGTATTGGCTTGCAGGAACGTCAAACTGGCGAGAGCAGTTTGATTACGGGGAGTGACGCCCCCCGCCATTCTGAGTTGCCACGGGATGTGGCCCATCAAATCCCATCGTCCTGCCCCAGGCTGGAGAACACCGAAGCACAAAGTCTGGAGCTGATCAATGACAGTTTGTGACAAGAGGGGCTGCATTGTATTGGCTGGCAGGAACGTCAAACTGGTGAAGGAAGTTTGAATACGGGGAGTGATGCCCCGGCCATTCCGAGTTGCCACGGGATGTGGCCCATCAAATCCCATCGTCCTCCTCCAGGCTGGAGAACACCAAAGTACAAAGTCTGGCGCTGATCACTGGGGAGTGATCCAACAAACCCCATTCAGACCCCTGTCAGACTAGGGACCGCCAAAGGAATAAGTCTGAGGCCGATGCTTCCAGTGGAAGCGGCCCTAGGTGGTAGATGCATACGCCTACTCGCATCGTCCGGTGAAAGACCACCTCACCAGAACTGGGAAGCGCTAAGTGGTTTTCCCAAATCACGTTCCGCTTCCGCGCTGGTGGTCCCGGGTTCCATAGTAGGAATATATGGACATGATGGTGCTTCCAGGATCAAAATATTCCGGAGGTAAACTCCCCGGCCATTCGGATCTCCGAACGCTGGGTGGCCCTGGGAGCCCTTCATTCCGCATTTCACTGACAGCAAAGATACCGAACCAATTTAGAATAGATTTCTGCAACATAAGAGGCCTAAATACAAACATAAATTCGGTACACCAACATCTACAAGCAAATAGACCACACATACTAGCCCTTACAGAAACACAAGTATAATCTACAACAACAACAGTAAACTACCCCTATCCTGGTTACGACTTACATACCCGATTTAGACATAAGTTCGGAATATGCCTTTTTGTCTAAAGCGACCTTCCATGTCACCGCGAGGAAACACTCGAACCGAACAACCTTGACGTCATGTGGCTCAAGTTCACCGCCAGGAGATTAACCAAGTTTATATGTTGTCTCTATCGCCCTCCGAGCGATAGAGCCTACCAAAGCTTTTTTTCAACACTAGCTACCACTTTTGACTCAATACAGGTCGATCACCCTAGTTCAGAAATAATCGTTCTGGGAGACTTCAATGCCCACAACATCAACTGGTTCAAACATCACAACAAGACCGACAACGAAGGTAGAGAAGCTGAAGCATTTGCCATCAGCTGCGGGCTTACTCAACTTCTAGACGAACCAACTCAAATCTCAGAGAGGGGCGAAATCGCCGCCCTCCTGGATCTTTTTCTGACCACCAATCCTGACCAGTACACGGTTACAGTTGGTCCGCCATTAGGTACTACCGACCACAAACTTATTTTAACGGTTTGTAAATTGCCACTCATACAGAAGGATCCACCATTGCCTCGCAAAATCTGGCATTACAATTCTGCAAACTGGGACGATCTAAGGGAGTTCTACCTAGATTTTCCTTGGCTCGACGTCTGCTTTGGCACTGACGACCCGTCAGTCTGCTGCGAAGAGATCACGCAAGTAATCTCCTCAGGAATGGAAGCATACATCCCAAATTCCATCAAGTTACCATCAAAAGGAAAGCCCTGGTTCGACAGAAGATGCGAAAGAGCTTTAGGTAGGAAAAACCAAGCCTACAAGTACTGGCAGCAAAATCAGACCACTGAAAATCGCAATTATTTTGTCGAAGCGAAAAACGAGTGCAAGCGTGTGATCGACGAAACTAAGGACAAACACAATCAAAGGATCAGGAATAAAGTTTTGCAATGCCCCAGTGGTTCCAGGAATTTGGGGTCGGTAGCAAAGGCAGTAAATAACAACTTTACAAAAACGTCTCTCCCACCTTTGACAGACGAACGTGGCATCAGGGCGACTACAACCAAGGAAAAAGCAAACATGTTCGCCAAAATGTTTTCATCGCACTCTACCTTAAACGTCCCCCAAGGCAAGACTCTCCCCACCATATCGAACTACATGGCAGAAGTCAAGTTTCCTCACCGTGATATTCGCAAAATTCTTAAAGAACTAGATACGCAAAAGGCATCAGGACCGGGCGGAATACCTGCCATCGTGCTAAAGAACTGCGCTAACGAACTAACGCCCATTTTTTTCAGGCTTTTTTCTGTCTTTCCGAAAAGGGATTCACCCATCCTCTTGGAAAGTCGCTCGAGTGCAACCTGTTCCAAAAAAGGCAAGAAAACCACGCCCTCAAACTATCGCCCAATTGCCTTGCCTCCAATAATCTCCAAAGTCATGGAAAGTGTAGTCAATCAGCAACTACTCACCTTGAGACAACAGAATAATCACTGATAATCAATACGGCTTTCGCAAAGAGAGATCGACAGGAGATATATTGGCCTATGTCACTCATATATGGAGTAGGGCAATTGAGATATTTCAAAGGCATTCGACAGAATTTGGCATGACGGACTGCTCAACAAACTGCCGTCCTTCGAAATGCCAGCTTCTCTCCGCAGCTCGCTTGCCAGTTTCCTTAAGAACCGATCTCTGCACGTTGCAGTTGATGGACGCATCTCAGACACATTCACCATCAACGCGGGCGTGCCTCAGGGCGCAATACTTTCACCAACTCTGTTTCTCATCTATATTAATGACCTGCTGATCGAAACGAATAATCCTGTTTACAGTTTTGCAGATGACAGTACCCTTGTCTCCCACTTTAGTTCAGAAAAACCCTGACCAGCGACTGAGACTCATCACCGCAGACAGGAGCAGATTACAGCAATTAATCAAGACCTGGAGAAAGTTCAAACTTGGGGCGACCGAAATTTGGTCCAGTTCAATGCAGCAAAGACCCAAGCAGCAACGTTTACCAAGAGAGCCAATACAGCGGGCCCTGACATCATTATGGCAGGATCGACCATTCCTTCATCCTCGTCAATCGGACTGCTGGGTGTCTCGGTCAACAGCAATATGTCCTGGCATGACCATGTTGCTAACATCGCAAAATCAGCCTCCCAGAAGCTTGGTGCGCTATTTCGCAACAAAAAATTCTATACACCGCAGCAGTTGCTCTTGCTCTACAAAGCGCAAATAAGATCGTGCTTAGAATATTGTTGACATATCTGGGGGGCCGCACCAAAGCACACCCTAAAGCTGCTGGATTCCATTCAGAAGAGAGCTGTGCGTCTCGTCGGCGGCCCGGAGTTGACCCGGAATCTGGATAGTCTGGAACACCGCAGACATGTGGCCGCGATGTCTCTGTTTTACAGATACTTTCATGGCAGATGTTCCCAGGATTTGGCTCACCTCATCCTTCCTCTGGCAACTCCTGTCAGACAGTCACGACAGACGGCAAGAGCGCACCAGTTCGTCGTGCAATTGGAAACACCTAGAACATCGCTTTACAAGAATTCCTTTGTCTGGCGCACTGCATCACTGTGGAACTCACTCCCAGGACGTCTGTTTCCCACTAATTACAACCTACAACTATTCAAGAACCGTGTCAATCAACCTCTTCTCACACACACCGCTCGTCCAGCCCCATAGGATCTCCCTTTAGTGTGTGTGCCACTGTCATAAAAAAAAAGCTGCGCTTGGAACTTAATTACATGTCGAATAATTGCATCGCATACTGAAATCCGGCGTACACTTAATACGGCCTTAAGAATCCACATATTGGTATGCTTATGTAGTGAATAGAAAAAATAGCACTATTAAGTGAAAGCCTAATGGAAGTAAAATCTTGTGTTCTATCGTAAAGAAATTCGAAGGCTAGTAAACAAGATCTAGAGAAAATTGTTGAACTTTCAAAGAAAGTATTATAAATCCTCTTAAAGGGGGTACCTATATAAAAGTATCCTGGCACTCGCGAAAAGATATGTAGAAGGAAAACAAATAGAGTGCGTTTAGTGTTATTAGTTCACATTTTTTACCTAATAAAATTATTATCTTAAGGGGTTCAAGTGTACGCTTGAAAATTACATTGTAATGATTCTAAGAATGATTTAGATTGCAACACTTCATAGGGAATAACCTACATTCTTATCTCAGAATCGAAATCGAGTTAAGTACTTTAAAAATTAGGGGCTTATCCAATAATTACTAATCAACAAAGAGCAATTATTTTTTCTACATAGTAAATTTAGCGTATACACAAAATCCTGATCCGGAAAGATTTAATTTAATGATTTCATATTTGCCAACTCACGCAATATATCATAGGTATCCGGTACCGGCGGTACCTGATATATAAGAGAATAGATTACATTATAACTTCCTAAGAATTTATGCTCAAGAAAAATCAAGTTTAAACTTTGTAAAGTAGCTGCGCTTGAAACAAAATTACATGTCGAATTGCATCGCATGCTGAAATCTGACATACACTTAATAGGGGCTTAAGAATTCCACATATGTTTATTTATATAGAGTAGGAAAAATAGCACTATTAAGTGAAAGCCTAATGGAAGTAAAATCGTGTGTTCTATTGTAAAGAAATTCGAAGGTTGGTAAACAAAATCTGGAGAAAAATAGTTGAACTTCCAAAGGGAGGATTAAATCCACTCAAACAGAGTAACAAGTATCCTGGCACTCGCAAAGATATATGTGAAGGGCTTACAGTATTAAAATATAAACAAATTTGTGTAAATTTAGTATTAATTATTTTAGTTCAATTTTTTATGCGTGATAAAATTATTATCCTAAGGGGTTCAAGTGTAGGCTTGAGAAATTACTTTGTAATAATTATTCTAATAATGATTTAGATTGCAACAATTCACAAGGAATAACCTACATTCTTATCTCAGATTTGAAATTAAGTTAATTGTTTAAAATATTAATGGCGGATCCAGTAATTGCCAATCAACAAAAAATATTACAAAGAGCAATTATTGTTTATGCCTATTAAATTTAGGGCATACACAAGAGTCTGATCCGGAAAGTTTTACGGCCTTATCTGACAGCCATATTATAGCTGATTTTTTTAGGGAGAAGTGATGTTTTAAGTTTATATGCCTGGGGGCGATCATACCTCTTTGGTAGGCTATTCTATTTTTATGATGTTTTCTTTATGTGTACAGTTAAATCTAAAGATCCTTATTTGGTTTTGTTTGCTATTTCTATTGTTAACTAGCAGAGAAAGTTTTGAAATATATGTCCAACTTAAATATTGATACAGAAAATCATTTTGTAAGTTTTCATTCCAGCATTATTTATTTATAGTCTTATTGAGACTATAATATTGAAACAGGTATGTAGGCAAACTGAAGTTGTTTAACTTTGGGTTGTTCCGCTCAGATAAGAAGGGTTCCCAAAAATCAGTTCTTTAATATAGATTAATCTAAGCATATTAAAGCAAAATGAGTGGGTATTGATACACCTATTGCGCAACTTTCTATTTGCTTATACTTAAAATCCGTTGTTATACATACAGCCAGTTGATGAGAAGGATTGGTTAATGACTTCCTAAAATTCAAGAAATATCGATAAAAAAAAGTTATTCTGTGTTGGGGTTTGGAACCTTCGGCCAAATGCACTAGGACACGGTTTTACCCCGGAACAGATTTTTTTCACTTTGAGAGCGAAAATTCTGTTGCGGCATTTTGGATAAAACTTTGTTTTCGAACTTTCATTCTATTTGCTTATTGTTATTTTTTTGCTATAAAAGGCACATTTTGTCTACATATGATAACAATAACTAGCTTAGAGAACGCATGGTTCTTAAATAGAGACATTATTTTAAAATTTATTTTTAAGGTCAACCAACTTTCTGATATAAATTAAAATATATATACAGGGTGAATGATTAAGGATGATCACCGGCCATATCTCGGAAACTGTTTGTCCTGGAGGACTAAGAAAAAAGATTCAGGTTGACCAAATATCTAGATAATTAATCAGATTGACCAGACATTGTGCAATTTGCATTAACTTTAGAAATATTTTTTTCGAAATCTTGTCCTACAAATGTAAGAAAAACGACCTAGGCTAATAGTTAGCCTTTGTCTTCAACTATTTAAGTAGCTCCTTTGGTAAAATGGAGTAAAAAAATTGCCGTGGTGGAAACATTATTTCTAAGGGCAAAGTCATTTAATCGAAATTTACAAGAATTATAAAAAGTATTTTAGCTACACCCGTGAGATAAGAATTTATTACCACGCGCGCTTTTGTTATCTTACTGCTTTTATATAAATCAAATTAAGTCAATAAAAAGAGCATTAAATATATGTCAAGATCTATTTAAACTAATAATAAATTACCTACTATGTTTGCAACTTAACTATTTGTTATTAATCTTAGTAATACAATCTTTCCAATGTACTACTGATGAATTTGCCAAGGAAGTACTTGAAACATTAATCGCATGGTCATTTGTAACAATATCCAAGTTCCTATTGAGATTTCCTAGAATTTTCACTGCTGTTTCCCTTTGATATTCGGCTGAATTTTCGATGTAACCCTCAGCAACTGTGTTGGAACGCCAACCACCACGACGTTTTACTGTTAATAAATATGCAGTGTGCACCCAAATCTGCCAACTCTGGCATGGAGGATCGTCTGAAACAGTATCCTGTGTACTATTCAGGGTCTTCTAGTTTCAGGTATAAGCCAATTTTCTTCGGCAGACTTTCAAAAGTATTGATGTTTTCGGAATGTTTAAAAGATTTACCCTGTTTGTAATGAACGAAAAAATGAATAACGACCAACATTATTGGGACGAAGAATAATGTAACTGCTAATAATTTCAACCATATTTATACCATCAATGTTGCCAAATGTCGCAAAAAAAGGCTTTGAATATTTTGGTTTTATTGCTTGGCGAATAAAATGGAAACCTTTACCATGTGTAGAAGCATAAACCTACTAGTTAGGTTTATGGTAGAAGTAAAGTTGTCAAATATTCTCTCCTGCATGTTCCAGCCCATCCAATAATTAAAGTCGTAAACAAAAATTGTTGAGTATTTGCTTCTTTTAAAAAATTGTATCCATTCTAGTTAATGCTTATGACTTTTTGCTCGATAATCCTCACAATTTCTTTAAGAAAATGCAGTTAAATTCGTGTGTTTACTTATATCAGCGTTATTTATGGAAATCACCGTACGTGCGTGCTATGCAATAATGCGCCCATACAGATAAAGGCTTACAAGCTTGGGACAAAGTACTAAAGTATGATAATAATATCTTCTCATTTGCCAAATTGTACACCATTTATCATATTTTCCGAAAGCAAACCGGAAATAGCTTATAAAGCTTCAATATCAGATGGCAAATTTTCAGAATTACTCGTTTTGTAGTAAAAAAATATTTAAAAAACCAGAAAGTGAATTATTGTTGATTTATTATTCATATTGTAGTTACCAAGAAAACGAAGCGTTTACACCTAATTTTTGAAACCGCCATTTCGATTATTAGTTTCAATGTTCTGGTTTTCCCAATAAATCATGATAAATTTTATAATTACCGTTTATTTTCAGTTTTTGAGGACATAGATAAAAATGTGTATAATATACATGTGATAAAGCTACACATTCGTGGTACAAATTTCACATGTTTGCGTTAATAAAGCTCATATCCCACTTATATTGTAAATAACTATTAACACACTTCAAGTCCGAAATAACATTAGTAGGTAGTCAGGAAACAAATATTAAACGGGACTTTATAAATAATGCATAATGCACACCAATAAGTGTTTATTACGATATTTACACTGCAGTTTTCAAGTTCAATTATTTTACCTTGACACATATTATTAAGAGCCTTGAACGGAGTATTTATAAATAATTATTAACGTAAGTTAACGGTGTTTTATTTTATTTGAAGTACAATCCCAGATATACTGGTCACATAGGAAATTCTGCATCAACAAAGATTTTAGTAATTGTATATTGGCCAACTGCCAAATACTTTCGATAAACAGGGCCAAAATTGTATGAATGTTTCAAGAAATTAGTTGGATGTTTTATTCATAAAAAGTAATTTCATCTTAGTTTATTTAATAAAATGCAATTCTTTTTATTCTATGACTGTAAAACTATGTGACTTGTTCTATATATCAAAAATTTATTTTGTAAACTCGTTAGCTTTTTGCATTATAAACTAAATTATTGATTCCCAACCTGAGAAGCTAACCAACCAAACTGTTTTAATTTTTATGAACCGAAACCAAACCATGAATGAAAAAAATGCGTACACCTATGGACCATACACCAGGACCCTTATTCTCGAGTCATTGGAACAGCTCACGTGGGAAGAGAAGGTACAATAGGGATATAAATTTATCGATTTGCACTTGATGAGAAACATCTCTATTATATCGTCTCTTCCCACGAGAGAGCTGTTCCAGTGACTCAAGAATTACCTCCTTAAAGTGAAACTTCATTCGCACAAAACAAAAACGGCAAATAACCTACAGGACTGCACAGTGTATTACGTATAATGCGCATAACTCTATCCCCCATATTTTACCATATATTTTCTGTTTGATTATAAAATAATACTTTTATTTTATGCATATTATGACACGAATGGTAGAACATACTATACATTTTTATTTTATGCAAATTTGCTGGCATGAACGATCGAACATACTATACGTTAAATCCCGTCGCATTCATCGATCGATTCTTGTGAGAGAAAAATATGCAAGTTTGGCAGGTAGAAAAACGAAAATACAAGTTAGTTAGTTACCTCATGCTGGGTTTGAAGTGTGGACTGGCCTCTCTACCTTCGATCGCTTCGCTGTATCACACATTTGGTAATGTAATAAAGAAGAGAGTTACACGATGACAAGGCCAGGCGAATTTTACCTCTAGTTCGTCCAAAATTCAAACCATGCACGGGATAGCTATATTTTATCTTAGTCTCTTCCACGTCATCAGCGCAGCGCCGAGCTTGCCTCTCTTTCTCTGACAAGAATCGATCGTTGGACAGGCCTTGGTTAGTATGTTCTAATATTCTTGTCAGCGAATTTGCATACAATAAAAATGTATACAATGTTTTACCATTCGTGCCAGAGGATTTGCATAAAATAAAAAAAAATGAGCGAGCCTGATAGTACCCGAGACTCTGATGTGTAAACAATCACTGCACATGGGCTATGATGTCACATCCCCTTACACACTTCCGTCCATTTTCCCGAGATTTACCCTCATACCGCCGCGTAAGATATTTCCAGAACAAAAAAATTGTGTGTGCTTAAGACCACACGATAGAAGTGAAAACTTCGACAAGTGGGGTCATCGTTTATCACAATTTCGATCCGAGCCTTCGTTGCAGAGATACGGGCGAAAAACGGTTTTCCCCCTAAATCCCCCCTTAAATTTGAGCCCCGTTCCCCTGTATGGTCTAAGGTAACCCCCCATGGGGCGCACCTACCATAAAAGTTTCGACCCCGTACCTCTTCCCGTTCTCTCGAAATTAATTATTTAAGTTTTCCTTCTCTCCCCTCCCCTGGCCAAACGTGGTGGGTACGGGGTCCCGTTTTCGTCTAGGATCTTCTTTTCACCCCGGCAAATCCCCAGAAAATTTCGGCCCTCTACCTATACGGAAACATGCCAGTATAAGGAGCGTTACGTTACATATCCGAGCATGACGCGTGGCGCGTGATGCGTGACGGCTCGGTCTCATTCAACCCCCCCAAAAAAAATTTGCAAAACGCGCCTAAAGAAGTTTTCACTTCAAAAATATTTTCTTGAGGTAGTTTTTGGTACCTGTATAAAATAAATAAACACTTTTTGTCGTGACGTCTTTTTGTCATCCACCATTAACCCCAAGCCGAAGAATAAAATTAAATTAAATAAAAGTTCCGTTTACGGGGATCGAAACTGAAGCAAGCGCCACTATAATGAAAAAGACTGAGCCACATATCAACGAGCTATTAGTTTAAAGCCTGTTGACAAGCGTGTGGTGCGCGCGTCCTCTTAACGACGGACGTAGATATACAATACACTGCACAGGCCTGTAGGCTATTCTCAGTTTCTCTTTTGTGCGGATGAAGTTGCATTTCTGGTGTGCGGTCCACAAGCACACTCATTTTTTATCTGATTTATTTTTCATATCTAAACAATCTTAATACATGCTAGCTTCCAAGGAAAAATACCACTATGTTTACTGTCGAAGACAGAATGGAAGCAAATATGAATAAGTCTGTACATTATTCAACAAAATGGTGGCCCTAAGAATTCCAAGCTACTTTGGTATTAGGTACTCGCCTATTGAAAAGCAAGAAGTTCCACCCATACAAAATTGAACTGGTTCAAAAACTATCTGACAATGACTTTGACCGATGTTTCTTTTGGGTTCTGAGAAAATGCTCCATTACGCACACTCCCTAGGGGGGGGGGGGGGGGGGGGGGGGCTTAGTTTGGGTAAAAACTCAGCTATGTTTCGCCCTGCGCTTTAACCCCATGGATCTCTACTGCAGGCCGAAGGGAAAAACTCCCGGGATTAGCTCCTATCAAGTTATGGTCTTCTTATGGGAGATGCCTCTCTGTGATTGCTAGATCATACCTCGCATAGTTTGTGGTTTCTTATCTCTATCGATGAGTTGTTTGGAACAGGTTTGAATGTTACTCCACCCCTGCTCTTTGCTAATTAGCACTGGTCGTGTTCGTGTAGTCACACAAGTAGACTTCTAGGTCTTCTGTGTGTGGTCCATCTCGAGGGTCCATTTGCGTCGTCTTCCGGGTATCTCATCTAGATTGTAGTCTACTGCTTGCCTTAGTTCTTCATCAACATGTTTTTCTGCTCTTATGAATACGCGCCTAGCCGTATTGACTATAAATTCTTCTAATGATTACCACTCTTAAGTTTTCCTGCAAGTCTGCATTTCTGACGAACCAAGGTGCGCCAGCTGCCATCCTGAGTAGCTTGTTTTGAATGCTGTAAGGAGCTGACTGAGCGGTGAAATGCCAATCCAAATTTTATTAATCAAATAATGTTTTCCGATGATGACGTTCTGTCTTAATGGAAATGTTAATCGGCATAATTGTTGTCATTGAACTAAAAAATCCTTATTAGATGCGGAAACAACACACGACATTTTCGCGAAATAAATATTTAGGCCTATATAATAAGGCAAAGGATAAGTTAGTTTCATTAAAGAAAATTGAAACTGGTTTTAAATTGAAAAAAAAAAATTGATAACCTTGCTGTACCAAATAACGAAGTATAGTTGCAACAAAACGGTGCACCACCACATTAGGTCTGACAAATACGAAATTATCTGAACGAAGTATGATTGCGAGACGTGGTACAATTGATTGGCCACCTCGGTCACAAGAACCAGCACCTCTCGATTATTTTTGTAGGGCATTCAAAAATGTTATCTACATGACCAGGCCAAATGATTCAAAAGAACTAATATAAAGGAGAGAATCGGAGTTGAGTGCTGACGGATCGATGAAACATATATTCTCCCTAATGTTTGGATACTTTTCCACATTATTTAGTATACAAATACTTTAAGCACCCAATTTAATGGCTAATACTTACTTGTGTTTTGTATAAGTAAGATTAAGCTATTACGTCACAATAATGTTTCATTAAATGTACAATTTTCGAGCTCGAATATCAAAAAAATGGCTGGATTTAGACATTGAGTACCTAATATCAAAGTTGCTTAAGATTCTTTGAGGAATCATTTTGTTGAATCCTATTTAAAAAAAAAATAAATATTTTTATGCCAACCACCGAAAAGTTGACAACATTGTAAACGTCACTAGCAGCTCCGCCCTAAACTCTTACATACAGATACTGAATTTAAGCTGAGTCCGAGA
>MU182819.1:340958-391651 GCA_016904865.1 Pissodes strobi | reverse complement strand
TTTTTTTTTTGTCAAGGTGTAAAAATGCTCCCTTATGCACACCCTCGGTTGAGGGTAGTGTGGGGCTCGCTATAAGCATACCCACCAAAAATCACCATCTCATGATGCTAGTAACTCTACGTCACTATTGCATCTTCCTTCTTCGGCGTGTTGGCCTTCTGATTCTTCTTGCGACTGGTTCCAGGCAGGATACAGTAATGTGTTGTGATATTGTTGTGGTGTGATGTTTTATGTTGTGTGTTGTTGAGGTGTGTGTTAGTGGGTTAATTATTTTTGGGTTTTTTGCTGTAGTGTTTAGCTACAGTTTTTTATGGGTTAGTAAATGTTAGTATTATTTTTGGTGGTTTTTCATTTATTTTTATTATTTATATTTTTGTTTTTTATTTTTGTGATTTTTATGTAATTATTTTTGGGATTTTTATATGTGCTTATATTGTGTTTATTGGAGGTTCTCTTAAGCTTTTTAGCCTTGCCCTTTCCGGTCGGTCTTCCCCGCCAAAAAGTGTTGTAATTAGTGGATTTGTGTGGGTGCGTACTTGTTCCAAGAATCTAACATGTCTATTTGTTAGGTGTTCGTGAATTGTTTCGATTTTTAGGTTTTCGTGTATTTCGGTGTTGCGTATGTACCATGGAGCGTTTGTTATTTGTCTGAGTGTTTTGTTTTGAAAAACTTGTAGTTTCTTTTTGTTTGTCTTACTTGTGTGTGTGTATGCGATGGCACCATAGAGGACTTTGGGCTTGATAACTTGGTTGTAAATTAGAAGTTTGTTCTTGATTGACATTGAGCTATTTCTGTTAATTAAGGGATAGAAAGCTTGTTTTGCTGCAATGCCTATGTTAATTTTATTTTGGATGTGTTGATTGAATGATAGTCTTCGGTCTAAGGTCATGCCTAAATATTTAAGAGTGTTATTCCAACTTAGTTCAGTGTTTCCAAGCTTAAGATTTGCTGGTAATCTACGAGAGTGGCTAATGAGCATAGCCTGAGTTTTGTCATTATTAATTTTGATGTTCCAAGTTTCTGCCCAGTCGTCTATAGTGTTTAAGTGCTGTTGTACGTGTATTTTGAGTCTTGATATGTTTCTGAGTGTCGAATATATGCAGATATCATCTGCATATATTGAGAGCTGTGCGTGTGGGTGTTTGGGTACATCTGAAGTGTATAATGAGTATAGTGTTGGGGAAAGCGGGGAGCCCTGGGGTACGCCCGCTTCCATGATTCTAGTGTTTGAAAGTTCAGTATTTATTTGTGTGACGAATGATCTTCGCTTGAGGAACGAAGCAATAAGTTGTGTTAAAGGTATTGGTATGTTCTGTTGTGTATGTAGTTTATGAATGAGTCCCTCATGCCATACTTTATCGAAGGCCTTTTCGATGTCGAGGGCCACAACTGCGGTCGCTGCCCGCCTTTGTAGTCCTCTAGTCGAATCCTCGACAAGCCTGGCAAGTTGGAGTTCGGTGCTATGGTTTTTTCTAAACCCAAATTGCTCATTTGGGATTAGATTGTGTGCTGTTACGTGTGTGTTTAGTCTATTGAGTATGAGGCGTTCCGTTAGCTTGCTCAAGCACGAGAGCAGACTAATAGGACGCCAGTGTTGTGGGAATGTTAGATTCTTGTTTGGTTTCGGTATTAGTATGATCTTTGCTTTTTTCCAACTGGTTGGAAAGTGATTTAGTTGTAGTGTTTTGTTTATTATGTATGTTAGTTTTCGTATTGCCACGTCTGGTAGGTTTTTCAGTGCTTTGTTTTGTATGTTGTCTAGACCTGGGGCCTTTTTTGGGTTGAGTTGCGCAATTAGTTGCACAACTTCTTGTGTGTCAGTTTGTTGGGTTTCGTCTTCTGGTAGTTCGTTTATTTGTCTAGTGATTCTTCTGTATGATCTCTCTATGGCCTCTTCGTGATCCACATCCTGCGCTCCATCCCCCAAGGTGAACTGCGACTCCAGCGAGTCGGCAAAGGCCTCAGCCTTGTCCTCGCTAGAATACGCCATTCCCCTCAAACCATGGATCGGAGGATATATCATCTTGCCTTTATGCTGCATGTTTTTAGCTATTCTCCATAGAGAGTTGTTTTGTATGTTTACTGTTGTCAGGTATTCCGTCCATTTGTTGTTTTTGTGATTTTTAACGTCTGTTTTTATTGTATTTGTTAGTCTATTTCCTTGTCTGTTGAGTTCTGCGCTGCCTGTTTGTTTGGCTCGTCTTTTTAGTCTGTTTCTTAGTCTTATGTTTTGTTTTATGTTATCGGGAAGTGAGTATGGGTTGCTTTGTCTTGTGTGTACTGTTTTCTTGGCTGTGTTTAGTGCTGTTTGTATCTCTTCGGTGAAGCTTAAGACTTGATTGTCTAGCTCCGCCTTAGAGTTTATATGTGGGATATGTTGTGTGTTGTCTTTTAAGTGTTTTTTGAAAGTGTTCCATTGGATGAATGTTTGTGTGTGTGCTCGTGCATTTTCGTGTATGTTGTTTATGGTGATGCCAATTGGAGAGTGATCTGAGGCAGATAACTCCTCCAGATTGTCAATCACCACATTGTGACGGATGTTGTGTGTGATTGCGATGTCTAGTATATCGGCTGTTTCGCCGCGAAAGTGGGTGGGTTCAGTGGGAGCGAGTATTGTGTAGTGTAGTGTTTCTGCTGTCCTGAGCAACATAGTACCATTTGGATTCGTGGTTCTACATCCCCAGGACCTGTCTTTTGCATTGAAATCCCCGGCTGCTAGAACCGGGTGTGTGTAATTGAATAGTTTCTCTATTTCTGTGTGCGTGAGTTTGTTTGGTGGCGGTCTGTATACCGAATGTATCACCATATCTCCGTCAGTTAGACTGACTTTGATACTGGTTACCTCTAGTATCTCAGACTGTGGTGTGCGTATTGTGTTATGTTTTATGCTGTTTTTTATAAAAATGGCCGTACCGCCTCCCATGCGGTCCGGTCTATCATTTCTATAAATTGTGTAATTTTGAACGTGTAAATGTGTATGTGGGCGTAGGTAAGTTTCTTGCACCAGTGCTATGTCTATGTTGTTCTCAACCAGATATTCCGCGAATTCGTATCTCTTGGGATAGAGGGAATTCGCGTTCCAACTGATCAAGAACAAGTGTGGTGGTGTATTAGCCATTGAGATTAGCGAATAACCTCAATGTCGGGTTGTTTTGGATTAGTGTTGTGATGGTATTGATTTTTGCCTTAATCTCCTCTTCGGACATTGTTAGCAGTGTGAAGATGTTGTTGTTTGGTGGGTTTGTGTTTTTGGTGTTAATGCCTGAGTTTGGTATGTTGTTTTGTGTGATTGGTTTTGGTTGTGGTTGTGGCTTCGTAAGTTGTGCGTAGCTGATGTTATTGCTCACCGGCCGTGTTTGTGTTATGATTCGTTTTGTTTTATTGTTTGGGTTTTTGGGGCAAGTTGAATAGCTCGCTGGGTGTTCACCTCCACAGTTACAGCACTTTGGGGGGGTGTTCATGGGCTTTTTACAGTCCCTGTAATGATGGTTTTCTGCGCACTTATGGCAGATTGGGGTTGCTTGACAATTGGATACTGTATGGCCAAATTGTTGACATCTATGGCACTGATTGTGGACACGATGCTTGCTGCCTCTTTGTATTTCAACTACAACTGGCATGTAGTTGATTCGGGTTTCATTCAGGATGTTTGAATCTGATTGAGGTACTAAGACCTTAAGCATCTCTGTTAAGATGTTTCTTCTTGTTCCAGCCTTGAGCCAGAACATCTCTATGGGAGAATAGCCCTTTGCAATAAGGTCATCCTTGATGTCTGATATTGGGATTTTGCCGTCTAGGCCTTTAATGATTATGTTTAATTTCCTATCCTCCGGTAGGAAATACGAATGGTAGGGATATTTTTTGTTTTTTAAATAGGTCGTGATCCGTCTATGATCATTCGGGGTTGTGGGGGTGATTTGAATCCCCAGTTTGGATTTTTTAATGTTACCAAAATCGATTTTGGCATATGTCAAGTCCTGATGGATTTTTACCCAGTTTTCTGGGCACCTGATTATGATTGGAACCACTTCAGACTTTTTAGGTGCCGTGG
The DNA here is from genome assembly GCA_016904865.1 of Pissodes strobi. NCBI lineage: Eukaryota > Metazoa > Arthropoda > Insecta > Coleoptera > Curculionidae > Pissodes > Pissodes strobi. The sequence continues at coordinate 387,599 of MU182819.1, read as the reverse complement.
TGGGCTCTTCTGTTTGGGTTTTTGGTGGGGGGGCTAGTCCCAGGTGTTTATTAACTGACTCTTGTGTTGCCACATTCGTCATACGTGATATATTTGGCCTAGGGTTTGTGGGTTGGGTTATTGGGGGGCTCGTTGCCCTAGGCCTTTTTAGGGGCGGGAATTCCCTGTCATTCGAAGCTGGCATCTCTGAGTCTGAGTTGGAGTTGGTCTCCATCTCATCCTCAGTGGGGGGGGCTATAGCTGTGAGGGTTGGTTGTGCTATGTTAGTTTCTGCGTGTGTGTTTTCGTTTGTTTTGTCTTGTTTTTGTTTGATTTCCGACAATGTCTCCATAAGTACGTCGTGGTATTTGTCTTGATTTGTCTGTACGTTTTTCATTGTAGTTGTCGCTTTCTCTAATTCTATTTTTAATTGTGCTACTTGTTCTGTCAGCGTGCAGTTTTCGTTTTGTAAGTCTTTGTTTTGTATCTCGAGTTTACGTATGTATTTCTGTAATTTCTCCATTTGTTCGTCTTTTACTTGTCGTTTGCTATCTAGAGTTTTGGTTTGTGTTGTGTATTGTTTTGTTTGTGTATGTAGTGTACTTACAGTTTCCTGCCTTGGGTCGCTGTTTCTTCTTAAGTTATTTCTTCTTGCTTTCTCTTTCTCTAATTCAGCTAGCGTGAATTCCTTTCCTCTGTTGCTGTTGTCCATTTTCTATGTTATCTATTTCGCCTTGGTTTCGCTTTTCTTTCGCTTTCGTTGGTGTTGATACCAACCCTCCGAGGTACGTGCACCCACGTAGGTACGGTACTCGGAAAGTTGGAGTCCTTTACTGCGACTTAACGATTTTTCTTTTGTATTTCGGGATAAATCCCTAACGAATTTTCTTTAATAATTGCAGATGCAATGCTGTACATTACATCCACAGTCACAGTAAAGGCTTTTGCGCACTGGCACTCACTCACGTTTTTCGTTTCGATTTCGGTTGTAAGCTCGACTTGTCTACACGGCGGTCGACATGAGAATGCCCTAAACTCTTACATACAGATACTGAATTTAAGCTGAGTCCGAGAAACGGTATTTAAGATATTTAAAGAGTTCCAGACTTTTGTTACACATTGTATATTGTTTTCAGCGCTAGTTTTTATAAAGCTAGGCTAATGGAAGTGGATTAATACAATTTTACTATGTTGATATATGTTTGTTAAAATAGGAAAATAACGGACAGTCGAACATTATGGAGAGCGCTATTGCATCAAACTAGATATCTCAATCAGTATTTATATAGGTGTTTTTGTATTTATTTAAATTGATTCCCACAATTTTTACAAATATTTGAGATTAACCTTTTGATATGATCGCAATGATAGATTTTTTAAAATTGTGACTTTGTTTTGACATTGAGACTTGCCTTCCTAATCAGTTTAATAATTTGGCGGGTACCTACAACATAAAAGGTATGCCAGAACCCGTCTTTTGCCTCCTTAGCTTAATTAGTATTATTTCTTCTGTTTACTAATGGATGGTAAATCCCCTTGCAATTTGCATTGGTATTTATATTAAAGTTTGTTTTGAAGACTATTGTGTAGAAGAATAACCAGTTATTTTTTTTTTCAGAAATATGCATTTGAAGGCCGCCAGTGTGTTTACGTGTATAGCATTACTTTTAGGTTAGTACCATTTACATATTATTTAGAATGATTGGATGTTTTTAATAAATTGTCAGTTAAGTAGGTACATATTATGTGGTCTATGTGGAAGAAAAGGTATTCACGTGGATGCCAAATTTTAAAACATTCTAGAAGTATGCGGATTTAAGCAATAATAAGTTTTAAATATTTCTTCTACTACTTACTTTAATAGCAACCATTACTGGTTGATTTTTAGCTTAAGAAGTTGTTTTTTTCCAATACTAGCTTTAATACCAACCATTACTATCCGGCCTTTAACGTGAGAAGTTGTCTGTCTTTCTTTACCTTTTGTCCTCTTCATTAATGACCTAGGTCATAATGAACCAATAGAGATCTGACACGTAAAGATTATAACACACACTGACAGGTTCCATGCCTACCTGACAAGACAAAGTACGAATAATGTTGCAAGATTTCCAAGCAAAGATAATTTGATTGAAATAAATAATAGATAAGCATTCTTACATTAGTATACTAGTAATGATAGCTATTAAGACACGAGTATTAGAATTACGACACGAGCCGTAGGCGAGTTTCGTAATGAAAGCTAGTGTCTTAACTAATAGCTATTTAATTTGAGTGGCATACGCTATTTTTTCTACGATCAGTCATAATAACCAAAAAAAAAACTACAATGAGCTGTCAAAATCGTTAAATATGAAATGTCATGGTCATGGCAATCTTTGGTATTGACCGAACATTGGTTTTGATTGGTTATAAACTCGTATCTTAATGAAAAATGTGTATTTTAATGAATCTCATTAACCCATCGTGTAAGAGGTGATTTTTTTTTCAGTTCAAGTAGTAAATGGGTTTTACTAATTTCTCTAAAATATTATACCTTGTGGATTTCTACGGTAACTTTCGAATCTTTTAAGGTTTGGTAAAAGTATTATGCTCAAAAACAAGAAGAAAATAGTTTAGATTGCTTTTGAGTAATATTTCTCCTGGAAAGGAATGCTGATGGCTTTTTTTCATTTTCTTCTCATGCAAATAATTAGGGAAAGTATTTTGTTAAAGATATATATGCAATACCTACAGTATGTAACAAAAGTCTGAAATCCATTAAACATCTTAAATACCGTTTCTTCGACTTAACTAAATTTCAACATGTATTGGTAAGAACTTATGGCCGAGCTGTTAGTGATATTTCAAATGTTGTCAGGTTTACAGTTTTCCAGCAAATATCTAAACTTAACTATATTTTTCAAATATCATAAGAACTGCTTACCTAAGAAAGCTGACAGAAATATAAGTATTGGAAATTTATGATATCTTTCTTGTTTTTCTAATTCCTCTAAATATTTCGGGCTAACCCATTACATTTTTATACCCCTCTCCCCCCAATTAAATTTTATACAAAATTGTCATACCTTATCATATTTGTCTATTGTACAGCATATGAATATATAAAGATGAAAATCTAATCTTTAAATTTAAAAAAATACATTAAATTATGTCAAAAATTAAAAAAACTATGAACCATGGAACTTGCATAATCCTTGCAGTACAGTAATCAATTCTCCATACACATAAAGATACTCTAGGCTTCACAAATGTATTTAATATTCCTACCACGAGCACAGGAGCTTTCCCAACTACTTCCTTGTTGATTTATCTAAGCGTTTTTGGTTTCGACTCAAGAGATTCGCCTAAAACTGTGCAACTGATGGTGCAAAATTCACCTGTTGTAGGCCTAGGATTTATCATTCATTTTAACAACTGTATGCCCAATTCCTTTACTAAAAGTCTTTTGGAAAGTTCCTTGCCATTATTACTTATTATTTCTCTAAAAATAATCTGACATTTCCTCAACTACATCAGCTCCACACTTGCTGATGTTTTAGATATAGATAATTTCTGGCAGCTTCTTCTCCGTGTCATGAATCATATCATCATGGTGCAAAGATGATACAAGTTATGTGGCATTTCCTTTTTTTGGTGCATAGGAAAGCTGCGTCAATTTTTTTTTCAAATCTAAACTGGCTCGTATATATTTCTTATTGCGAGTTTCTAAAAGTTCTGGAATTCTGGATGCCTGGCTTGTTATTTTCGAATAGTCCGCACCGCTGTTAGTTTGTGCTTTTGTAACAGGTTTCGAAAAGGATCAATGCTTTTGTACCAGTTGTCACTTATAATATTTCTCTTAGTTCCTGTTACAACGACCACGAAACGATTTTTATTTTTCATCACTTATGCTTACAATTTTCGGTAAATAGGTCAGCAACAGCTCTTATGTGAGTTAGCTTGTCAATTCTCAATATTTCCTGGCGGTTGCCTTTATTATCAAAGCGTGAATAAGAAACTAAAAATTCAGATCTTCTTTGGCTCATTGTTCATATAAATATATCCATTCCGATGCCGTCAGTGTTACATATTTCATGAAGATTTCTGTGATTATTCTTAAAGACCAAAAAAGACCTTTATTTCTATAATTGTTGTTTTTCCATAATATGGTGAATTTTTCATGTCTCTGATTTTTTGGCAATTCTATGATTTGTCTTCCTAAGAGTATTGGCCGAAATCTATTTCCCTATTTTAGCACTCTTTCAATAAGTCTCAGCATTGGCATTATCAGATTTAGCCCTAACATTTTTATTTGGTGTTTATTTAGACCATTTGAACCGTTTTCTCGACAAATAATATGTTTTTAATTTTTCCTTCCCAAGTTCTTTTCCTTTCCTCCTTCCATTCCTTGATTTGCTCTTCTTGTACCTCCCTCTCCCCTTCATCTGCTGCTTTTTGTTCTTGATCAGGATAGTCACTATTGATGCCAAGATGGTCGAATTTTCTCCTCTTATTCTGAATTTTCCTCTTAAAGAAAATGTTGGATGGCTTTCAACTACTCGCACCGCATGCCATAGAACATGCTGGCAAAATACTGAGTTATTGAATTCTACTTCAGATAATTAACAAAAACAGAAAATTCTTACTCCATCTATTCTAAACGTCAAATTGAAGGCATAATAATATAGTCTTACTAATACCTTCACCGATAACTGTGTGATACCTATATTATATGATTAAGGATGGTTTAGAGTTACCTAAGTGAGTTAATATACAATTTTTTCCATTACAAATACATCTACAAAAATACTTTTGTAGCTATATTGCCTTCATTATATTTGTCCTACGACCCCCTGTGAAAATTAGTAAAAAAACACAGTTAACCTAGCTAAAAACTATATCACAGGCATGTTGAAAAATTTTTCAACACACGTGTTGAAAACTAATTTCAGCACGACTCTATTTGAATCGTTTTCGGTGGCTGTCAAATTAAGACGATATTTGATTTGACATTTCAACTTGACGTGTGGATGACGCGTGTTGATAACGAATTTCAGCACGCGTGTGATAATAATAATCGTTTTGTAAAGAATCTTAAGAGTCCTTTTTGTGCCATTTTCATAGGTGGTCGTAGAAAAATAGTGTACATTACTCACCTGAAAGTACGTTTTCAATCTCGGGGGATTTCCTCACTCGGCTAGCGCCCCGTGCTGATTTACCGCCTCATTTGAAAAGTCGTACTTGCAATACTCGTCATGTAATATGTTAATAAGATTGCCTCTCTATTAATTATTTCAATCAAAGTATCATTTTTACAAATGTTGCCTTGTCAAGTAGGCTTGCATGGCTTCTGTCAATTGTGTTTTATGTGTCAAGTCTTTATGCCGTGACACCATTCGTGGTCGCGGTGTTGCAATATTCACCTCATTAAATTTGCAATCAGAACCAGTCAAATTCTCTACAAATGCAATCGAACATATTTTTGAATATGCGGACTGGCAATTCTATGTTGAGGACAGAAGAGCGCTCTTTTTGTCCATCTAACATTCGAACATGGGAAACTCGAACGTTCAGTATGGTGTTCCGCCAATGGTTGTTTTTCGTTATGTGATAGAGGAGCCTCAATTACTTTGTAATATATTTAATAACCATTTTTCTAATTCTGTAAATGATATAAACAACAACCTATAATCACATATTAGGTTTATTCTGCACGAAAGATTGACGTTAACTTTCTTTTTTAAATCCGGTGGCTATTGGTGAAGTTTATCTTGATCTCCTTGGTGCGGCAAAAAATCTTCCTCTGGGCCTGATGGCATTCCTTGTTTTATTCTGAAGGAGGTAGCTGATCAGCTAATCTACTGTGTTTTCCTTGGGAAAATATTATAAATGCATCTTTTGTTAGCGGATCATTTCCTTCACAGTTGAAAATAGCAGAGATTATTCAAGAGCGGCGAGAGATCGGATGTGGATAATTATCGCCCCATTTCGAATCTTTCTGTATTTTAAAGATCTTTGTATGACCGCCTTTTTATTTATTTTTCACGAAACAATGTACTTTCTTGTACCCAGCATGGGTTCCTTAAGGGCAAGTCTACTGAAACAGCTCTATTTGAATCTTTAAACCTAATGTATATATAAACACTTATATAACAAAGGTTTCGTTGTTGGTACATATTATTATCTCTCGAAGGAATTTAACGTGGTGAATGCTCAACTTTTGGTTCACAAATTGGAATCGCACGAAATTATTCGGCCGCCCCTGGACTGGCCACTATCGTACATGACTGACAGATATCAGTTCATTAAACTCACAGCCAAGTCAAAAAATGTTCAAAATGTGAATTTTAAATCTGAAAAACGGTGAAATATGGAGTTCCTCAGGCTGGAGTATTATCTCCCCTATTATTTTTCATTTTTTGTAACGACCAAAAATAGTATATTATATACCTAGGTTGAGAAGTAAGCCATTATTTACCGAGCGCCGAAGGATATAATGTGCGAGGTTAATAATGGCGTTCTCAACCGAGGTATATATAGAATTTTTTTTACTACTAACACTGATATATTACCATATTTGATTCGATCTGATTTTTATATTAGTCATTTTCTACTTATTTTTCAAATAGTTCGAAATATCAAGTAGCCTGGAAGTTCAGTTGTCTAACTGACAGATATCGTAACAAGAAGCGTTTTTTCGCGAGCTAACTACAATTAACCATGGCATACTACAGGATACTACTTTGTTTTCACGAGGATTAATTTAATTGTGGTAAGTGAGGGGAAGTTTCGTGACGTCACTATTACATCATCATTTTTCAACTACGGCTTACTACAACTTACATACGTGACGAGGTGTGGTACTCGAGGTTTGATGGAATCATGGCGGATTAATTTTGAAACGTTAAACATGTGAAATGTTTGTTTTTCCATTCTGAACAAGTTTGTAAATTATACGTTCATGAAATTCTTCTATAGAAGTCTCATACGCATCGAAATTCCTACAAAAATGTGCCCCAAATGGGATTTGGGCAGCATAAAGTATCCTGAACATATTCATCGAAAAAATACCATTAGTTTGCTTATCTCCAGAGGCCACCACTCTGTCATTAAAAATATGAGTAAACGTTCTGCACTGATCAAACTGATCATTTTCAAATAAATATGCAAAATATCTATATTCTTTTCTAGCAATGCAAGATCTAACTACGGTATTTTGGCGAAGACAGAAGCAGACAGTACAATTTGTGGTGGGGTGCCCGCTTGGCACTTACTTCAGTATTACTTGTGGTTAACCGTGGTTACTCGCCAAAAAACGCTAATAATCTCCTGACAGCTCCATACATACAAAGTACCTTCTCTCCATCTAAATTTTGACAAAATCGCATTATTAATAAGAATATTATGGGGAGTCATGAAAAGTGAGTCATACTGTATATAATTTTTTTACTAATAGCACTGATACAATCCTTATCATTATTTGAATTGATTAGATTTTGAAATTAATCATTTCCTACTCATTTTTCAAATAATCCGAAATGACAACTAGTTGTCAAACTAACAAGTTTGACATTTTGACATTTTCCGTTTCCGTTTCATTATTGACCTAGGTTTTTTTAAATATTATTATTTACCTAGGGTGAGAAATGTTACTTCTCATTTGAGGAATGGAGTAAATAATGGTGATTTATCATGTTAGTAGTAAAAAAAAATCTTTATCAAACTCACTTTCCTGTAACATATTTCAGTTTGCCGACGATACATCTCTTATAGATAGAATATAATTCACGATTGGATTTTTGGATCTTATGGTAAGCATCAACCATCATTCAACGAATATACCTGACTGGTGTGTTACTGAATCCTAAGAAATCGACTGTCGTTCGTTTCAGAAGCGTCCACGGCTCCAACCTTTGTCCGCAATCACTTCTAGTAAAATCAAATCACATCTCAATTAAAAGTGAAGTGTGCGGAAGGTTTTATGAGTCAACATAGATTCATGTTGGAGCTGGTATAGTCATGTTGACTACTTAGCTAGAAAACTAGCTACTTCATATTTTGTGAGTGGTAGGCTGAAAGTATAAATTAGTTCCAGTATTGTATTAATATATATCCATTCTCATGTCATACGTCGTTTGTCATATGGCATTATTGTCTGGGGTTCCTCTTCATGTGTGGAGCGAATCTCTCTGTTGCAAAAACGTATATTGCGTATTTTGGACGATTATAATGTTTGTTAACACACCCATGGTATTTCGATCTTAACTCCAAATTTAGCATTGGCATACAAACACGGTATGCAAACAACTTTAGGGTTCCCTTTCACAATACAACACAATTTGAGAAATCGCCTTTGTATATGGGCATAAAGACAAGTAATACTAAAAGTAGCAAAAACATAAATGCGTTTAAAATAAAATTGAAGTCAAATCTTCATAACGTGCTTTATTTATAATCATGGTGATTTTTTAAAGATATCTTGGCTCTAGAGTGGGTGCTGTTTAGTAGAATAGTGTATTGTAAAAATTTCTTTCTTTTTTGGCTTGTGTTTTTCTTCTTTGCTTTGACAGTTTTAGTGGTTGTTGTTTTGTTATTGTATTTTTACCTATGTAAGTGATGCATCCTATGTATTGCATTGTACCTGATTGATTGAAGAAACTAATAAATTATTAGGCTTGGTCAATAATGAAGTTAAATAATAAAGGAAAGAAAAACAACTTCTCGTGTTAAAATCGGTCAATAATAATTAATATTAAAGTCAGTAATAGAAAAACTAATTTCTGTGACCTGGTCACAGTTTAAACCGTTAAACTGTGACTTGGCAAAATGTTCGGGGCCAATTCACGGCTTATACTTAATAGGGAACTTGCACAAACAAATAAAAACCGAAATAAATACTAAAAACCATAAGTGGGAATCCTATAAAAAAGTTTAGTAAAAAAAAATCTATTAATTAAATTCATTGTGGCCAAAATCTTGAAATAAAAATGTCAAGAAATTCGAATTATTCGAGGCGCTCGGAAACGCGCGTTCACTGGTCGTGACGTAGAAGAGCATAATCAGTTTGTCGCCGCGCCGCACAGTGCTTTGAGTGAATGGGATAAATGACAAAAATCATTACTCTTGTTGTACTCATCGGATTTAAACTAAATAATAACGGTTGAGTAGCTAATACACTAAGCTACATCTGACACACAAAAAATCTGAGTTTAGGTGTTTATAAAAAACGTACATAAATAATTACATACCACCTTCACTTGTATGCTGGCTTGTACGCTATGAAACTTTTCATATTTCTGGATTCAGTATAACACAAAACGGCAAAAAAAGTCGTAGTTAGGTTTTTCATCGCACAATTTTATTTTTTTAAATAAATTAACATAAAATACAAATAATAATAATAATAATAATAATAAATACATATAGGTAAAAATAATTCAATAAATTTTGACATAGATTTAAAATAAAACTACTATTCCATGAACTAGAATCTTATGGGCACTGCAAGGCATATAGTACCAAGGATATAATTCAATGTAAAGATTTCTCGTGTCCCTCAATAGCCGTTGAAACTGCACCAACTTGATTTTTTGTCCTATAGACACAACTCTTAACATTTTTGAAAATTTTAAAATAAGCTCTTTGTTAATGCCGGTTATCGAGGAACTTAACTCTGGGTTTTGAAAAAACCTTCTAGCCGTATTCCCATAATTCGTGGATACATAGCCTGGTTTTGGTTTGTCAATAATTAATCCCATTTGAACTTTAAAACCCTTCTGAAGTTTTCGTTTTTGGTTTTCAATAAGTTTTTTCTTTCCAGGGTCCTTAACTTGCCAACACTTTATTGGCAATATATTACAAACATTCAAAACAACGGATCCATGAATGAAGGGAAGATAGGCCAAAGTTAAGATATTCAATTTTTGTCACCCTTTCTAAAACTTTATCTGTGTTCATCTCCTTGGAAGACGAACCGCAAATAAAGCACGTTTGCGTTAAGTTTGTTCCTGATAAAGTATTGATACAGCTACCATCTAACATTGTCAAATGAAGAATATATTGCAGAAAAATCTGTACCTTTAATATGAATGTTTAAATGTCGTATTTGTGAAGATTGGTACAATACACGCCTTATGAGCTGTCTTTTTCTCCATTTTAGTTCAAATCCCAAATACAAACCAAAAACACTGTCACAGACAAAACAAAAAAATATTACAACCCACTAAACCTAAAAACTTAAAGCATAACCTGCTGTCTCTCTCTGGGAGTCGCAATAGAAATGGCAGGTAGATGATCGGCCGATCCGCCGCGCCGATCGTTATGCTCTATGACGTCAAATCGTGTTTAAATTGGCGCGGATTTAACGGCAACTTTAAAAATGTATAGAAGCAAAACGGGTGATATTTAATTAACACTTCAGATTTGGCACACCTTCTTTTTTAGAGTAATAGAACAGATTATTGAAATAAAAAAAAATGTGCAAGTTCCCTATTCATTGTGTGCGATATCTAAAAATTGTTTTCCTAGGTTTATTGGGGTACGGAAAAATGTATTGCTGATATCAAACATCTTAATATTTTATAGAATGTACATAGATCAACATAGTTTATTTTATTTTTAAGAGTTGAGATTAGAACGAGACTTAATAGATAATTACAGTTATTTTTTTTTCTGCGCAAATCTTTAACTTTAAGCTACGTAGCTTGAGACAAGACAACATTTCTTACGATTAGGGATACGAAACAAATGAACTAATATGCCATTGCGCATAAGTCACGCAACTATTTAAAGATTGTTTCAACATTTTTATTGAAAATAAAATCATAACTTTTGTTTTTAAATATAAAACATATCAATTGACGATTGGCGATGTGAAAAATATCCCCCGTTCACAGCTTCACCATCACGTGCTTTTTAAGAAATATTTTCCTTAACAACCCTAACAGCTATTGAGCTCAAGAATGATCGCTTGTTTGTGTAGACCCCATCTTGCAATATATCCAATGAAATTAGTCGGGAGCATACCTGATAAATGTGATGGCAAGTTAAAACCTGAAAACTAATCGATCTTTAAAAGTGATGCCCAAAAGTGTCTCTCTGCGAGTATCTTGTTGGAAGCACAGTTATGGATTGTTTGCAACAGCAGGCCTGGATCATCAAGAAATATATTTCTCCATTTATCTATTGTTACTGCATTTCCTTCTTCATTTTCAAAGAAGTATGAACCACTTATTGCTTCGGTATCACCCCATCATAGCGTACATTTTAGTGGATGCAAATTACGATCACGGATAACCGTGGTCCGTATTCTACAATTTTGCGTGTATACGAAACCGCTTGAATGAAAATGACTTTCATCACTTGTTGAATGAAATTATTTTGTCTAGTTGCCAGCTCCTGAAAACCAACTGCATTTAATGCATGCATATCTCATGGTGGCAGAGATTGAATCATTGTATGAAACAAATTGAAATTCCCTGTGGCGCGGCGATGGCGTTTTCGTGTTGAAGTGTCTGGATTTTCGTCAATACTGTTCTGAACGTCTTGAATATTTTCAACAGTTCCTGCTTAATGAGTTCTCCCAGTTCTTATTAGATTACTGACTGATCTTGCTGCTGGAATCGCTCTACGAAACAATAATTTATCGTTTTGTGAAGTACCTCTTGATAATGAAAATATCGACGGCATAAGCTCCTAAAGTCAAGGCAATTGAACGATAATTTTCGTCTTAATATTGAATAATTTTGGTGATGTTCAGTTTTTCATGAATAATTTCCCTTTGTCTTCTACGAGTCTTAAAAATATGAAAAGACTATGTTTAAGCATAAAAAAAGATATGAAGTATTTAAGCCGATGTGTGAGTTATGTGGCGCTAGTATTTTTATTTACACCAAAAAAAATCGCTCGTTTAACTGCAAAACCTCTGCATATGTATATTTCGTTAAAAAATAAATTAAACAAAGAAGGGACAAATACGTCACGTTAACAAATATAACTTAATTTTTTTCTCAGCAAATAGCTAAATGCATAAAACAAATAGGTATCAATATCTAGGTCAATAAATATCCGTAGGCAAGAATTGTCGAAACATGTAGTTTAAACATCTTTTGTGTGCACATTTACGTAACTTAAAAGTGTTTTCCATTAAATGGGTGATAATTTTAGCTCTCATGATCATAAATAATTGTACAGATTTATAGCGTAGTACTGTATATGTCAACAAACTCTCTATAAGATATTTCTACCCATTCACATGGCCAGAAAATGTGAGCCCGCTATCAAGGTTCCCGAAACCTTCCACTCTTTCGAGGTTACCATCGTGCTAATGGTGGCGCCAAAGTATTAATTTTGATATTCCAATGGATTTGATGTGACTTTCAATAAAGGCGTGCTACTAATTTATATATTTACTTGCGACATATTAGGTGTGTACAAATAAATTCAAGTATCTACGATATACGATCAGAAGGGCCACCATTTTTAAATGGAAAAATGCCAGCACATAAAGGATCTAATATCTAGTTTCCCAATATTGCAGAAATATTGAATTTAGTATTTTGAACATATGCCAAGTTGGTTTTTAGTTTATGTGCACATAATCTAATATCTATTTTAAAAATTAATTGACAAATCACAGTGGACGCTAGCTACAAAATATATTGATTATGAGGGCTTTATATAATCGTATCTTTACAATTCAATCAAAAGATATATCATCATGGTACCTTTAAGGAGCCCATTTTTTCCAAATATCATGGTTACCCCTTAAATCACTTTCCAGTCCGTGAATATATTCTGCATGACTCACTCCACTATTTTTTACTATTCACACTATTACACTATGCTTTTAATTCCCAGAATTATTAATTATAAAGATATAAGCAAATTAAGGGGCTTATTTCTTCATTATGAATAATTCTGGAATTTAAGAGAAAAGTGTAAGATGTGTGTATAGTAAGATCAAGTGAAGTGTCATGCAGAATATATTTACGCGTTGGAAAATGATTTAAGACATACACGCGAATTTTTGAAAAAAATGAGCTCCTAAAAGTACCATGATATATGTACATATATGACCTAATTAAATTGTAAGAACTTCTGCATTTTGTTATGAAAATCAACAGTAGAACCAACAAACGTCTCAGTTCATTCAGGTTTTATTGACACCTTAGAAGGTAATACCTTGTTGTTACTTTGAAGAATTGCATTATAAATTGATTTTTTTATTACTCATTTTAGAAATAATAATAAGAAGTAGGAGGGTAAAGTACCTAGGATAAAATTGTGAGTTAATCTTACCTTAACTAGGATGGTTGAAAGCTTCTCGTTTTTCAGTAACTTATGAATTTTGAATTTTTGTTATACATGCGGTGTAACACCTTTGAGAAGCAAAAATGTACGCTTAGCCCTTTAATGAGAAAAGCTTACCATCTGTATTTTGGCTGCCGAATTGGAGACTAAGATAAGAGCTGGGCTCCTCATATCTCTTGCATTAATTGAGCGAAAACTCTTCGCAGTTGGATAAGTGGAAAAGGGCGTCCAATAGTATTCGCTCTTCCAGTGATCTGGCGAGAACCCAAAGATCATGACTGCTATTTGATACCTCCCACACTCCCACCACAAAATGCATTGCCAAGAAGAATATATATCTACAATCTGCCATACGTCCAGTACCTCATAGTGAAGAGTTGCCTATTTTAAATCTACCTGAGAAGTACACGGTCGATTCTGATGATTAACAGACAAATCCAAGTGGTAGTGTGCCAGATGATTCCGCCCAGCCATCCACTTCGAAAGACCCTGATTGTCTCCCCAGATTCTCCGGTAAAGAGCCTCATAAAATTAATCAAAACCAATTAAGTAATCTCTAAGGGATTTAGTTTGTCCAAGGAGCTATTGCCATTTCCACTGAAGCAGTGGAATTTACTCGAAGACAAGTAAAGATTTCTGTGTACCGAAGTCGTCAGAAAAACTTAAGGATTTTTTTTAAGGATATTGAAGATTTAATGGTTGCTTTAAATGTAGACTATGATTCAGTCTTCAACTGAGTTTCATCATTTTATCAAGAGTTAGTTTTACAGCGGTGGTGTTACTGCATAACGAAAATAAGTTGCCATCAGTCCCAGTTGGTCATGCCCACATGATGAAAACATATAGTAATTTAAAGTTGTTACTAGAGACTTTACAATAAGAGAGGTATAAATGGCAACTTCCTGGTGATTTAAAAGGCAACTTTCTGGGGATTTAAAAATTGTCTATTTCCAAATCTACCAACAAAAAATTTGAACTGTACCAGTCAAAAGAACAAGCAAGTTTGGAACCAACATACACTTTTTTATGGCAGTGGAACACACACTAAAGGTGTGGTGGCCGAGACATCCAGTAGTCCGATTGACGAGGATGAAAGAATGGTCGATCCTGCCATAATGATGTTAGGGCCCGCCGCACCGTATTGGCTTTCTTGGTAAACGTGGGCGCTTATTGGGTTTTTGGTGCATTGAACTGGACCAAATCTGCAATCTGCTCCTGTCTGCAGTGATATGTCTCAGTCGATGGCAAAGGTTTTTCCGATCTAAATTGAGAGACAATGGTACTGTTATCTGCAAAACTGTAAACAGGATTATTGATTTCGCTCAGCAGATCATTAATATAGATGAGGAACCAAGTTGGTGAAAGTATTGCGCCCTGCGGCACGCCGGCATTAATGGTGAATGTATCTGAGATGTGTCCATCAACTGCAATGTGCAACGATCGAATCTCAAGGAAACTGGCAAGCCAGCTGCAGAGAAAGGTTTTTCCGATCTAAATTGAGAGACAATGGTACTGTTATCTGCAAAACTGTAAACAGGGTTATTGATTTCGCTCAGCAGATCATTAATATAGATGAGGAACCGAGTTGGTGAAAGTATTGCGCCCTGCGGCACGCCTGCATTAATGGTGAATGTATCTGAGATGTGTCCATCAACTGCAACGTGCAACGATCGAATCTCAAGGAAACTGGCAAGCCAGCTGCAGAGAGAGGCAAGCAGTCCGAAAGTACTTGAGTAGTTGATGATTGACTGACTTTGGTGGAGATTATTGGAAGCAAGTTTTTTTTTGGAACAGGTTGCACTCGAGCGACTTTCCAAGAAGATGAGTAAATCCCTTTTCGGTAAATCAGAGAAAAAAAATCTGGAAAAATGGGTGTTAATTCGTTGGCACAGTTCTTTAACGCGATGACAGATATTCCGTCTGGTCCTGATGCCTTTTGCGGATCTAGTTCTTTGAGGATTTTACGAATACCACGGTCAGGAAACTTAACTTCTGCCATTCTTGGGTACGCGAATGGGAGAGTCGAGCAAGATCAGAGCATTACAAGAAGAAAATAGGGCAACCAAGACAGTCCTTAGAGCCAGGAAGGAAATTGTTACTAACATACCATTAGTTTTTCCACAGGAGATTTTACTCCCGTCTCTTCATATAAAGTTGAGACTTTTCTTAGATGCCAAATCCGATTCCATCCTTGAAGCCAAAAAAATAATCCTGGAATTCCTTGAAGACGGTTGTATTAATTTTTCTTTGCAACAAGAGAACAACAAGCTACAGAAATCTTGTTGGGCAGTTTCTTTTTTGCTACGAGGGTACAATATGCTCCCTGAGAATTCATTTCCTGAATGCGCATCTAAATTATTTTTCCGACAATTATTGTGATTCAGTAAGCAACAAATACGGACAAAAATTCCACTAGGATATTTTAAATACGGAGACAATATATCAGGAAAATGGAGTTCTAAGATATTGACTGACAAGAAGCGCAGGATGTTTGATAAAAGTTAGGTTAGAAATAATATTTTCGATGTATTTTGTAGTGCGATATATTTAAATAACCGTATTTTTGCATGATCTTTGTATAAGGTTATAACTAAGATTTGTTAAGTTGGGGTTAGGTTGCACTACAACACATTTTTATCCATAATACCGAACACGCCTGATTCGCTAACCATGTTAGCATAATCAGTAGATGACTAAAACTGTTTTAATTATCTCCTGATGATGCTAACATGGTTAGCAAAACGTGCGTCGTTTGCAAAATGTCTGTTTCGGTATTGTGTTTTAATTATCTCCTGATGATGCTCACTTGGTTAGCGAAACGTGTCCGAGTGCAAAAACTCTTTCAATATTGTTGAGTTTAATCCTATCCTGATGATGCCTGATGATCAGTAAATCGCGCGTCGAGTGCAAAAGTTCGGTATTGTGGATAAAACTATGTTGTAGTAAGATTTATTAAGAAGCAACAATACAGTTTAATCTCTTCTCAGCCCCGTCTCCAGGGGTGAGGCGGCGAGGCAGCCGCCTCGGGCGGCGGATTTTTAGGGGCGGCCGTTTTTATTTTTTCTATAAAGTTTTAATGTGTTTTAATGAAGTGTTTTACATATTCATTGCGAGAGTGTTTACCGTGTTATATACAACACGGTAAACACTCTCGCAATGAATATGTAAAACACTTCATTCGTACTATAAGCAGCTCATCGCCCGTTGTATGCAATAATAACCAACGCCTTAAAAAATTAAACCCCACTGTATAACATAATGGTCTATTCGCAATTAGCATTAGCAGTTTAAATTCGCATTAACAGTCGCAACTGCTAATGAAAAATCGCGACTTAGCACATCTTTAGGGATGGGCGACATCGACCTAAGCGATTAAGGACAATTTTTACTTAAGTGGTCGAAACGCAACCCGATTGATTAATCGATTACTGAACAGCATGTAGCATATATTGAGCGTGGAGCAAGCGCTTGTTACATATACGTACTCGTGCGATTTTTTAGATAAAAAATTCGAACTCCGCGCCCCCAAATACCCCTCTCTAGTGTACCCACATCAAAATTTATTTTTTTCGAAAATGATTTTTGAAACATTTTCTTTTTCGCTTTCATTTCAGAAACGGTTAGAGGGATCCACCTACATGTCACCCACCTACAAATTAATTTTTTTAAATTACATACAGGGTGTTAGAACCACAAATTTTCCCAAAAAATCCAATATTTTCGAAATATTTTGGTGCAACAAACTCGTGCAATTTTTTAGATCAAAAATTCGAACTTCGCGCCCCAAATACCCATCCCTAGAGTATCCACATCAAAATGATTTTTTTTCAAAATTTATTTTTGATTTTTTTTTGCTTTCATTACAGAAACGGTTAGAGGGATTCACGTACATGTCACCCACGTACAAATAAATTTTTTAAAATCACATGCAGGGTTGTAAAACCACAATTTCTCCCAAAAAATCCCCTGTTCTTGAAATATTTCGGTAAAGCAAACTTGTGGGATTTTTTAGACTAAAAATTCGAACTCCGCGCCCCCAAATACCCCTCTCTAGAGTATCCACCTCAAAATAATTTTTTTTTGAAAATTATTTTTGATTTTTTTGCTTTCATTACAGACACTGTTAGAGGGATCCACATACACTTCACCTACGTACAAATATATTTTTTAAAACCACATGTAGGGTCTTAAAGCCACAATTTTTCCCAAAAAATCCCCTATTTTTGAAATATCTCGGTGTAGCAAACTTGTGCGATTTTTTAGGCCAACAATTCGAACTCCGCCCTCCAAATACCCCTCTCTAGAGTACCCACATCAAAATAATTTTTTTTTTTTAATTATTTTTGAATTTTTTTTTGCTTTCATTACAGAAACGGTTAGAGGGATCCACATACATGTCACTCACGTACAAATAAAAATTTTTAAATTACATACAGGATTTTAAAAATAGAAATTTCACCAAAAATTCCCCTATTTTCGAAACATTTCTAAAGAGAAAACTCGTGCGATTTTTTAGACCAAAAATTCGAACTCCGCGCCCCCCACTTCAAAATTAATTTTTTTAGAAAAATATTTTTCAAATTTTTTCCCCTGTTTTTATTACCGGAACGATTAGAAGGATCCACTTGCATATCACCAGCGTAGAAATAATAAAATCATATACACGGTGGTAAAACAATAGAGTTTTAAAAAAATTCAACTTTTTTAGAAATATTTCGGTACAGAAAACTCATACGACCTTTTCGATGCGAAAACCGAACAACGCACCCAAAAACCCCCCATAACATATTTGAAATAAAAAAGATCATCCCCTACGAAATTCCCTATTTCGTGCCGAAATTTGAAGAAAAATGCTAGATTTTGAGAGAAAAATTACATTTTATCGAATATCCACCTTATTTGAACTCCTATCGAAAAACTTTATAGGAGCTTTTCTATCGATCTTAAGACGGCGCCGCCGGCGCAGATACTGGCGCAACCGATTTGAGATATCTCCTCTCGTTACTACACAAATGAAAAAAATATAAAAATTACGTTTGGTCGATTTGAAAAAAAAAAACGAAACACCATACAATTAAACTGGATACGGCACACTATAGTACCTGATGGGACCCATCTTTTTTCCATTTAAGGTTTACCTCTAACTCTTACCGTTTTCGAATTATAACCGATTTAATGAAAATCTCGATTTTTCCCGAAAAAAAAATATCCGTTTTTATTACGGAAACATTTAAACGAGTCCATTTACATGTTATTAACATAAAAATAACATTTTCAAAAGCATATACAGGGTGGTAAAAAAAAATTCAAAAAAAATCCCCCTTCTACAAAAAAAAAACGGCAATATATACATTTTTTAAGTTCAACGACTCAGATACGAGCTAAATGCCGCCGAAATACACATTTTTGGTGGTATGTATTTTTTTCGTATCACTCGTAGTTTTGGAGCTACGACCGTTCTTGAATTTAAACGGCCGATTTCTCGAAAACTAAGAATATTTTTTTTTTCGGAAAGAACCTTTTTTGTCGGCCCTAAGGTCCTCTACCTACATGCCGAATTTCAAATCGATCGAAAAAAAACCGATAGGTTTTAGGTAGGTTCCGGTTCCTATGGGACAAAATGAAGGTTAGGTCGATAACAAATACGGTTTTTTCCGTTTGCCGAAATTCTTCTTTTTTCTACCGGAACCTATCCGTTAAAAAACGTGTTTCGCGATTTCCCCCACTCCTCGATAAACATTCGGGAAACGGGGGCGTGGGTGGTGCCCACTAACCAGCCAACCCCGACACCGCTGCGCGGTGTTTGATCGCGGCAAAATTTCGCTCCGAGCTCCCGTTTAGACAGAAATCGCGAAAAACCACGCGATTTTCATATAGACCCCCAAAACCCCCCCTTAAAATTGAGCCCCGGCATCCCCGATTTAATTCCAGGTAGCCCCCACGTGGTACATCTACCATGAAAATATAGACCCTGCAGGTCATCTCCTTATATCGAAAATTACCGGTTAAAAACCGCGCGGTCGCCTATTCGCGGGATAGGTCATTATTGACTCGTTAATTGGTCTGTTGTAAGGGGCGGCAAAATCCTGCTCGCCTCGGGCGGCCTAAGGCCTGGAGACGGGGCTGCTCTTCTTGAACCAACTAATAACTTTTTCGGAAAATTTAGGACTTCTAAGTAGACCTTGAACCCAGGAAAACGGTTTATGTGCTAAATGCATAAAACATTGTTGAATGATTTGGGATTTGCCGATAAGTTTTGAAATAGATAGATACATAAATAATGTAATGAACATTTTTCCATGCATTTCTCTAAATTAAAATATATCTTAATATATGGTCAAAATACTAAATTGATATTAAAACTTTAAGCCTAACTAAAATATCTGCGATTCCAAAAACACTTGAATTAACTTTTATGGATAATTTTCATTATATCTACAAAATCTTTCATTACGCCCTTGGGCAAAAAAATTGCCGCGCCTAACTAAGCATGACAAACAAATTAAAAAAAACATACTTTTGAAAGAGTAATATTCTCATTTAAATAAAGAAACATATTAATTTCCCTATGGACATAAAATAAATGAAAAGCATGCCAGAAATCGAGCATTCGCCAAATTGGGAAACAAAATATTTTCAATTTAATACTTTCTACAGGATAACTTTCCGCACTTTCTTAATCGCAAATTTGTCAATAACATTATCAAGATTCAATCATTAAGAAAGCTTTTTTCTATTAATATTAATGCTAAACTGGAAAATCGTTGTTGGTACAATACATAGATGTGTTGAGATAATCTATAATTTTTAATTTTCAAAACGTTCTCTCGCTTAATGCCACGGATACGGAAATATTTTAGGACAGCAGCAAAATTAGGAAACGGGGACACTAAAATAGTTCTACAAAAATAAAGTCAGTTCAGGCGTAGGAAATAAATCTTTTTAATAATACATATTTCCTCATATGACTCTTTATCGTTGATATCTTTATCAAGACCATCACCATCTAAATCCAAGTCCAAGCACGACTTCATTAGCTCTTCAAATTACACTGTGAAGATGTCTGTTTTAATTTTTTTTTCCTAAAGAAATATTAAAATGTTAAAACGAAAATTATTTTTAGAATGTGTTTTTGCGCCCTTATGAATGGCATAATCTGCGCACCGCCTACAAACGGGCATGAGTGTAAACCAGTAGAAAAAAAATACCTGTTACAAGCTATGATTTGAAGTTACTCAACCTGCTGCGATTCAGTGCTCGTAATCTTGGCAACATATTAATTAAAGCCAAAATAGAAATACACTTGGCCCCAAAAGCCTTTTATTTTTAGAGGGATCGCTTACCAACGATTTTAATGATATATCATGTTACATGTGATTAAATACGTGTGCTAAAATACTTCTTGTCTCTTGTTACTAATGTAAAAAGTTTTTAACTAAATATATATTTTGCTTTTATATACAAGTTTAGTGTAAACATATTTTTTCAATCTTATTTGCAAACTGAGTTTGACTTTATGAAATAATTATATGGCCACTTATGGCGACTATGTAGTTTTAGAGGATTACATTACTAACTTTGCAGTGCTCAGCATTTATTACATTATAAATAGGCAGAGATAAGAGTATGCATTTTAGTCATAAGCAAGCTTTCAGTGTAGCAGGTTAATACTTTATTACTTGTATTTTTTCTTCGTGTAACTAAAATAAAGTTTTTAAAAACGAAGGAAACAAGATAGTAAATATATTTAAATCTACACATAACTTCGTTAATGTTTGCTTACAACAAAAAGTTATTCCAAAAAATTGATTGAGCAACATATTGATATCTATAAAGTTATTTGGCCTTACAATTATTATAATATCTAATTGATGGGTGAAATGTGTGATAAGGATCACAATTCAACAGCAAATTATTCGAGACTTTATCATTTATATCAGTTTAGGAAAGTATTACAAGAAAATCACTTACAATTTATTGTATTTAAGAATACCATGCAGTCAGAGATATAGCAGCGTGTTGACAATTCACATAATCATACGAATCTTTGGTCCAGTTTCATTTTAAAAATAACTATTCTAATGCCTTCGATATTTTGGAAAATATTTTTAAAATCTGACTTAATTGTTCCTTACTTATTTCAGCTGAATCTTAATTCTTTACGTTTGTCACAATTTTAAATTGATTTATTTATTATTATTATTTTAAAAATTACCTGAAAATTAATAATATGAACCTCCTCCTGCATGATATACAACATGAAGATAATATATTTTTCAAAAGGAAAATAAGTTAAACCCCTTGCATTTTTTTAGCTAAGAACTCCTTCTGTGATACTAGTTTAACTACAGACACTCATGACGTGAAGTTAAAATTACACGATTCGAAAATTGTCCTCATAGTTGCGGAGTAAGTAGACTAAATATATTATAATAAAAAATACGAAATATACTATGTCTAAATGGTCAGTTCTTAGAAGTAGGGGAGAGTGGAGCAACATCACGTGCAGGATAATAGCGCATTGGTAGTTTTTCGAAAAACTATGATAGATGGAGCACATAATACATCATTACTATGAGTGATACATGAAAACGAAAACATGACCTGTCACCTACTGTTTGTCAACATGTACCTTGCCGCCAACTTTTTTTTCCGATGTTTTGTTATTTATTTAAAGTTCTGCTCACGTGGCTAGGGAGGAGTTAAAAGGTAAGTTAAGCTTAATACTTTTCTGCCACTTAAAATATAATTTGGTGAAGTTAAATTGCAAGAAATTGATATAACTGGTTATTTTCCAGTATGGCGGATGGGGCACTAGCGTTAACTTTTATTGGGGAAATAGCGTTTATACACTATTGCCCCATATTAGATGCGTATAAATGCCATTAGATTTTTACAATACATTTTTATTTGACCAAATGCAAAACAAAAGATCATTGTGGGATTGTCAGGCAAGATCGAATTCGATAAGAGTTTAGGAAGCGAGTCGCATGTGTAATAGTCCTGTTTTAATTTTAAAAGATCATCTGGGAATGTGTGTCTACAGAAGAACAAGAACAACAACTTGAAAACTATTAAAAAAAAGCTATGCTTTGGAAAATACTTTTATTATAACTCTATGCTACGTCATCTCATGATGTCTTTGAGGCCTTCCGAGACTACGAGTTTGAATCAGGTTGTAGGCTTTAATAAGGCAAATTTTTTTATATCATATAAAAATGTTTAATGTAAATAAATAATGGTTTTGATTTACTTCAAAGTGTATTTTCTTCTTTTTATTGCATTTTTACAAAAACATTTTTACCTTTATTTATTTTTTACATTTTAGTATTATTATTCATGTTGTTTCCACGAGTACAGGACAAAAAACCGTCCATCCCCACAGAGGTCCGTTGTAGAAGGATAGGGAATTCAATACAACAGGGTACGCTCCGGTGGCATATACGTAAACTGAAGACGCGATAGGACCTAGCCATAGGGCGACTGTAATTTAAATGTTAGATGAAATACCCCCGTAACGTTTCGTCCTCAAATATTTGAACACTTCAAGCCTGACCCTCCGTTCGCTTCGCTCGCTCCAGGGCGCAACCAACAAAAACTAACCAAAACTAACCCAACGCATGAAAAGCAACTATATTTAAATTACAGTCGCCCTATGGCGAGATCCTATCGCGTCTGCAATTTACGTATAAGCACCCCGTGCCCTGAAGTGCCACGTTAGCGATATGATATGTTTATACACCCTGATAACCTTCACCCCTCGGCACGTGATCACCTTGGCGCCGCAATGTGGCGTATATGCAATGTAATAAAAACTGTAAAAGCTATATAACAGTGAAAACCGTACGTTTCTAGCAATTCTAGCTATCATCGTTCTTGAGATACAAAAACCATCGTTTTCATTCTCCTAGGGGATGAAGATCCAAAATTTTTCGGTAAATTGTCTTCATTTCTCCTGAGGTATCCAACAGTAAAAACCGGATGTTTCTAGCTATTACCGTTCTCCAGATGCAAAGAAACTACCCCTTTCATCGTCCTAGGGGATGAAATTCCAAAATATACTGGCAAGTCATCTGTATTTCTCTTGTGAAGCAGCGAGTTTTATTATATATTTCATAGATCGCCATTTTGTATCCGCCATTTTGATTCTTGATCGTAAAAAGGTATAAATTGTATTGTCACGGGAGCCAAACATACGTGTCAAATCTGAAATAAATTGGATATTTAGCAGTAGTTCTAATTCAGCTTGCAAGATTTGATTACAGACAGACACACAGGTGAAAGTTAATAAAAGCTTGTAAAAAGGCAAATATCGGCAAATAATCAAATAAGCAGTAAAGATGCAAACTTCGAATTGTCCCTATAGACGATGAAGAATTCTCTGAAAATACCTATAGAAGATACATTGAGAGTTCCTCAAGATGCAAAGAAAAATGATCTTGCATTGAACTTATATTAGATTAAAACAAATTTTATTACGTTGGAAAATGCTTAGATGAATTTGAATTAAAAAAAGAAAACGAAATTCCTTTTTACAGGAAAAGCCAAAAATTCACAGATAGGTTTAATTTACCAAACGCGTCAGATATTTCGCGAGTATCGAAGGAGAGGATTAAGAAGATACTACCTCAACACAAAACAAAAAGAAACAATCTAAGAGTCTAACCCAAACTAATTGGTCGCTATAGTCTTTTCTGCTTCAATGAAAATTGATGTGTGATTTTTATATTAGTTTGGGTAAAACAAAATGGGTTTTGTGAGTGTTTTAATAAATACAGATGTTAAGTAGGCTTTTTCGGTACTTATATTTGTTTAAAATATCAATTTCAATGTCCGAATTATTACAAATAATGTTGGTCCGAAATGGCGAGGTAATTCTACAGAAAAATAAAATAACTATATCTTCTTCCTCTACTTAACTTTGTTTTCTGTTCTGTGATAGATCAGAAACCTGGTATTTGGAAACATTGAATACTATTTTGCGCTAATACCCCACTCTCCCCTACTTCGCACTCTGGATGCTAAAATGAAATCCTTATTATTAACTGTTTATGTTATGTTATTTAACGCTTTTCTTTATTTTTAGAAGTAACTTTTCATCGGTTAACGATACTTTAAATATCATCATACAACACACAGATATTGCATCAGTAAATCTGACCACTATACAGCTATATTCGCTAAAGCCTGGCGAAAGCATTCCTCTGGAAGTTAAGGCCCTCGGGGCTGGAAAAACCGACGTATATTCTAATACTACAAATAATCTCACAAAGTAAGTACTTTTTAAGATTAGAATCTTATTTAAATATACATGGTATGTCACAAAAGATTGGCAATAGCCAAATACATATATCGGAAATCTCTAACGATACTGTAACCAACTAGGAGTTTCATTGGATATGATGCTTTAGTATTAGACTAATGATGCATATGTTACGATAAAAATTATTATTTGTGATTATGATGTAGGATCGTAAGTTGCATGGTTTTGTATCAATTCTGAGAGAGTTATTGAAATCGCTTCTGTATTTGATTTCTATCAAATTGTTTGGTCGCTTCGCTTGATTTTAGAGATGACTTTCGTTAAAGTGTCTTCATACCTAAAAGCTCAGAAAAGTTTGATCAGATGATCGACGTGACCAATACAACTTAGCACTAAATACTTTAATAAATATCAATTAACAATCTTTGATCACTTTAAGTTGATTATAAAAAATAATGTTTCAAGCGGATGAACATTAATATGGAAAATCATAACTAATCTAAAACTGACATTTTCTTTAAATCAATCTAAACTAAGGAAAACGAATTAGACGCAACTAAGCTTAATGCAAACTAGAGGATATTCAAAAAATAACCGAAATGCTGCCGGAACTCCCTTCGGACTCGTGTCGCTCATGTTCATAGTTTTAACTTATACAAAAGATCGGAAGCAAAGTAGTAGAATGTAATAATGAGCCTGCATTAAAGACTTTCGAGACTTATGTGCTTAAGGGACAAACTTTTCTTGTGTTCGTTATCAACTTATTACTACGTATGGGACAACAGAAGAAGAGAAACAATTCCTTCGATTCGGGTTACTGCTTCGGCCACATTTTCCATGTCACGATTCGCGGTCAAACTATTTAGTGGTATTAAAAGATGCTTCGAGTAATATAAGTTGTTTTCTAAAGGAACTGTTTATTTAATTTCAGTGTCGATGATGTTTACTTTAGAGTTACTGTTTACAAAGTGGCAGCTTTAGGCACCATATCAACAACGATAGGATGGATATATTTTGTTGCTTGGTCAATATCGTTTTATCCTCAAGCGTATATAAATTGGAGAAGAAAAAGGTAAGATATCACTTATTATCTTCTAAGTAAACGGTGCTTTTAATAAAATGTGTCAGGTTCAACATTAAGCAAAACTAATTGTTTTCCTAAAAACACTAACTATCAACTACTCATTTTGGCCACATACATATATTTTTAACGTTGTTATATATAGATGAGAAAGAACATATTTAAAAATAATTCTAACAATGGAGTCGTTTAGAGTAACTAGTTTACTATACTAATTTTCATTTAGGCCAAGGAGAGCTTTTAGGTTTTACTAAAAATATGGTTGCGTGTGAAAATCATCTGCGATCTATTATACCATATCTAAACCGGCTTTAAAATGAATGGCTATTGGATGCCAAAATGATGTTAGGCAAAGATCACTGTCCCTATATTATAGGCCAGTCGACAGGTGCAACAAAAAAGGCGCTACTCGCATTAAGTGCCGAAGTTTGAAAATATGGTGGAAAGTGTGTATTTTGGTGTCACAAGGGAAATTCTGAAGAGCACGGAAACATTAATTTTCCGCCGGCACCGCTATATTGAAAAAAAAAACGAAAAATGGCACCAAAATGGTTTAATTTCAAAATAACTCGGCAATTTTGCATTCTATCGCAAAAATTGTTATTATGAAGAAGATGGATAATACATTTATCTACAATTTGTGTTGTGCAAATTTTTTCGTACGACCAACAGCTTCGATGATATAGTCCTACGAAGTTGGGGAATTTTATCCCCACCTTTAAAAAGTTTTCACATTTATAATCAATGTATTACATATTTTATGTTTTACGGTAGAGTTGTTACAACACTTACTTCAATCAGTAGTATTTTTTTATAATTTATTTTTGTTTTGTCATCATCATTTTAATCATTCCCACACCACCCTTGAGGTAGATTAAAAGGCGTGTTTTTTAACGCAACAAAAGGATCTACCTATTCTTGATAATTCATGACGACGTCGTGTTCGCATACCGTATGGATTCAGTGTCGCTCTCTTCATGACTCAACTTCTTTATTACCAATGTCAGTGTCATACAGCTACGTTTCAGCTGGTGATGTTTCACTGTCCTCCTCGTCGGAATCTTGGAGATCCTTTGGTGAATTTTTACACCATTGCTCGGTACAATGTAGACGAATAAGTGAGCATTTCAAACCTGCTTTTCTGCATCGGCATGCTTCAGAACAGCTTGTCTTAAAATAACAGGATAGACGTTGCATCAGGAGCAGGGTCCAATAAAGTTTCGATTGGAATAAGAAGATGCTCCTTTTTCATCCCCAATACAAAGGCTTCTTCTCAATCCTACGCCACCGCTGAACTTGATGATACGTTCTTAATGAATGTTGCCGTGCAGCAGAAGATGTTGGTGGCAGTGAGGTAAAATAAATTTAAGAATCTACCGAAACAGCGTTATCGATAGTCATCGATGGAGATTTTTTCGTTTATAGTGTGGCCGTATAATGCAAGGAGGAAACGTTCTTTTACATCGGCAATATCGTCCTGTTCAGCGTTTTCGTGCGTGAACTTCTGAATATAGTCATTTAAATGTCTGTATTTTTTCAAGATTGTAAGAAACTTCAGCTTTCCATGGCCAAAAAAGGCTGATGTCGTATCAGAGTCGCTGAAAGCATGGAGGAACAGTATGATATCTTCTAATATTTTTTCTGTCTTGTAAACTGCGAGAAGAATAAACTCTTTGTAAAGTTGCTCCTTTTCCTGGCTTAAGGAAGTAAATATTTTCGTGCACCTAAAGGCTGATTTTTATATATAGGACTGTGCACCAACTGTGCGTCTACCATGCTGCAGCCGTCGCGGGTCTTCTACATTTTCACAATAGGACTGGACGACCGCAACACGGTCGTAGCACAGTCCTTTATGCATAAATGTAAATAAGGGCTTCAGTGCGTTTTATATGGAACATACAATTTTTTGGTTTACAGTGACAACGACACGGTAGGTGCACGGTAGGCGCACAGTCGGTGCACAGTCCTATATATGAAAATCAGCCTTAAAGCTGCTAAAGGAACCAGAAGATCTAGGTACATATTCGCCAACAATCATTTCACTTGCGTAGAACGAAGAAGACGGCATTTCAATAGCAGTATTAATAATAAGGGTGTCTGCATCTCCAGTCGCCTGTTTAACCTGGTAATTCGCGTTCTCAAATTTATTTTTCCATACAATATACAATAACCGAGATTTATTTCTCTCATTAGACAGAATCTTCGTCTGTGAAACTGTCGGAATCAACAATTCGTTAAACAAAACGTCCGTTGCCATATTTTTTCTTAATCGTCGAAAACGCTCAGCTCTTTTCGTGCCTCTTTCCACAGCTTTCGGAGGATACCCATCGAAAACCACAGCTAAATTTGAATTTTACTGTGTGTCTCCTCACGTACTCAACATATGCCAAACAACTTTGTGTGGTTGATATCCTCCGTCAACAACAAAAAAGCTGGTCTCAGAATTAATCGTTTCTGTAAATGGAACGAAAACTTTGTACGAAGTGTTTAGCTTCATTTTCGGTTTTTGATGTTGGGAAGTGCTGAAAATATTGACAATATTAATACGAAATAGAAAAAAGTACCGCATAAAAAGGAAAAGCAAGTAACAAAACGAATACGTTTTAATAAATGCACTTTTTGGAGGTGAAAATAAAAATGTCCAAGCTTCATAGAACTGTATCATCAAAAATATTAGTCCCAGAGAAAAATATACAGAACATAAATCATAGATAAATGCATTGTCTTCCTTTTTGATAATAGATATTTTAGCGATTTAACGGAAAATAGCAGATATATTTGGAAAGAAACCTATTTTGACGCAATTTTCGTTGTTTTTCAAGATGGCGGCGCCGGCGAAAAATTAATTTTTCCGCACTTTTTAGAATTTTATTTGTGACACCAAAATACACACTTTCCATGATATTTTAAAACTTCCGCACTTAATGCGAACACCGAACACCTATTGACTGGCCTAATATGCAAGATATAAATTCTAATCTAAATCATAGATACTCGTTATTTGTTGTTTCATAAAATATAAATATTTTTAATAAAAAGCAAATCAAAAAGATTTGATTAAACCTTAATATCAAATCTCGTTTAGAAAATTTCTGTAATAAGCCCATGCAAAATTGGGCGTCCTGCTTGTCACAGCTCTAGAGAACATTCTTATGGAATTTGTACCATGCTTCGTTCAATTGATTCTAAATGTTCTGTAGATAGATAAAGAAGATTAAAGAGCCAAATACTTTATTGTGGGAGTGTAATGTAGAATACATAACTTATCGCTAATAAGACATTAAAGTATCGAAATCTTAGCTTTAATGATGGTTAAATACAGAGGGAAACGAAGAATTTCATTCGGTCTATCATTTTAAACATGGGTTATATGTGGGTGGCTCATCAATATTTTAAAGTTACTAAGACGTCATAATTTTCAGTTTACACGTTCAGGCAGATCAAACTTATTTCTGAACTCAATTCGGAAACCTCTTAACTTGGAACTTGAAGCAACATGGACTGCATTATCCTATTTCAGTAATCTGCGATTTGAGGCTGAGGTCAAGTTAAACTTCTGGTCAAACCGTGCGGAAGTAACCGAAAATGAGAAAGAATTACTTTTGATTGTCATACTATAGATTATTAAGAGTACGAAGCGCTCCTCTCTAAATAAAGTGGGTGGAAGAGCCAATAAATATCTCGAAAATCCTCCATCGGTGCAATATATGAAATGCGTCGAGATTTATTATTAAAATTAAGAAACATAAAATATTCCATATGTTAACATACATTTTCATAATACCTCTCTGAAAACTATCATTTTCGACGTCTCTGTAAAGCAAAGAAAGTAAGTCTTTTCGGTCCGGGCACGGGAAAAATTTTCCCGGTCCCTAATTAGGGAGCGGGAAAAGTTTTCCCGATCCCTGATTTTAAGTGCTAAATTTGCAGTTATTTAGTCACAGAATATGCATAAAGTATAATCAATTGGGTTAAAATTATACAGCGATGCAGTCTACAAGATTAATCTAGTACATTTTAGCGTCAATAGTCTAATTTTAAGTAAAATTATTTCATTTATTCTGACATTACTTGTCACAAATACTTCAAAATTAGCTGCCTATTCAATTACAACAAAGCATACAAACACATTTCCATAGCAACGCTTGATGAATATTAGATAAATACCTGTCTTGCAAGTTTGACGTTTGCTTTCATTTGAATACAAAATGTATTATGACATGATTTTGGATATGTAAAATTATAATAATTTTATGTTTATGTCTTGATTTCAGAGAGGTATTATGAAAAATATCGTTCATTACACGTCCAGAAACAGCTTTTCCTGTGCTTGCACGACTTCCGGTGTTCAGCTACGCCTCACACCAGAAACTGTCGTGCGCGCACCGGAAAAGCCTAGTTTCCGGACTGGTAATGAAATATACTATTGCGGTGTACCTCAAATAAATGCGTGCCCTATATATTTCTGAGTATCTTTAAAATGTTGATGACAGTTCTGCATACCATAATTTTTGAAATCTATTATAAAAATATGTAATAAAAGTGGGACACCTTGCATACAGTGGTGAGTGGTGAGTGGTACAACCGATATATAGAAGAGTATTAATATATATATTCCATTCATTTATGATAATTATTAAGTCATATTTTCCGTATATTCTTCTATGTACTGGATATATAACGAGGAATTTTTTGTAAATTTAAAACTTAGTATGTTATTAAACATTCGAACTCTGCTCAAAGCCCTTCGATTATCAGTATTTAAAATGAAATCTTGAAAAACGCTCGGTGGGTTTAGGGGGACAATTTTTTATTAACCCTACAAATTCAAACCTTAAGCAGAAGTGACTGTTACCCTCACAAAATTTAATTGGAAGGTGTGTCGAGTGATACGGCATTTTAAAGGTATTTTTACTCTGACTATAACCTCCAAGCTTGAAGTCCTTCTATTATTCCCGTTGCTATGACAGCGTATCAAAATAGCTGTGGGAAAAAACCTTTTTAGTTAATAATTAATTAATCACCAGAGCGATATACTTCAAAACGAGGGTCTGGAGACCTTTAGAAGTGAGATATCACTGAATTAAATGACCGCCATTTACTTCCATGCAATAAAATAAATTTTGTTCAAAGGGTTGTCTTCACTGTCGTATAGATTAGTGGTTGTCTTACGTTACGTAATATTTCTGTTATTCGAGTGCGTTAATCATTCAATTCAGGCTGAGTAGCATATATTTTCGACTTTCAGACGACCCCACAGAAAAAGTCAATTGGGGTCAAATCGGGTGACCTTGGTGGGCACTCAATATGACCCCAACTTCCAATCCAGTTTTTGGGGGATTTCTTCTAAAAATTGCGGCACCATTGGGCGAAATTTGGAGGTGCATAGTCTTGCTGAAAAATTATAGTTTTAAGGTCTTCTTTAATTTCTATTACTGGTACGAGGGCTGGATGCACAGTATTCTCCAACAATTCCAAATACATGTGACTGGCTATCATGATTTTCAAATTAAAAAGGGGGCCAATTAAGCAATCTCCGTAAATAAACCCAATCATTTGATTTTTGGGTATACTGCTTAGAATAGAGTGGGGCAAAACGAGGTGCTTAAGTGTTAAATGATTACAAAAAACGACAATCCTGAGAAAAACATGTTTATATTTAAAGAACTTACACATTTCATCCAACGACTACGAAAACAACGTTTTAAGTTTTCCTTTCTCAGCGTCTCTTCAGCCAGAGCCTTTGCAGGTTTAATTTATTAGGAGTGCTACAAAGTATTTGCGATTTTTCCTTCTTTTCTTTTTTTTTTTCATCTTTTCGATTCGGAAGTGGAATTTTATCCTTCCTGTCACTATTTTTTTGTCTGCATCATGCTTACATAATGTAAGGCTTACACTTCTCTGGAATTAAGTGTTCCTTTGACTACGACGTTCCCCTTGTTAAAGCAGCTTTTTCTGCTATTGTCACTAGTTGGAACTCTCCTATCTAGTCAGTTTTCTTTCTATTACTGCCTTATTTTACAATTTGAATTTGGTAACCTAAAAGTGAGTAATATTTCTTCCGGCATTTGTTGTTAGTCATCTATCGCATTCATCTGCATAAAATAATTTTAATGCTTTAAAATAACAGCGATCCAACGACTGAATTCCGTAACAGATATGGAGTGGTATTGTCAATAAATGAATAAAATTGTTTCCGCAATAATTTACAACTTCTAAACTTTGAAACAAAATTACACGCGCTCAGCTGAAGATATTTTCCCTACAAATTCCTTGATTTTCTTTCTAACAGTTTTTGATATTTTGTTCGGAACGATTGAGATACTACTTTTATCTATATTGTATTGGTAGAAAATTATTTTTTTTGGTCAATTCTGATAGATTTTCAAAAATAAAATTAATTTGTACTTCGTTAAACCCCATCATCGATGTTCCAAATCTTTCCCGGCGTTCCAAGTTTATGTTCCATTTCTCCTGAGAAAACACTCCGATATCTTCCCAGGCTTCTCCCGAATCCAACAGATTTCGTAGAGTAGATTCATCTATTCCAAGCTCTTTTGCGACTGTTCTTTGGAAATACCTTAATTTATTCTTCTTCTAGATGTTTCTAGCATTTCTTTTGTATATACCTTATTATTTGTTTTTTCCAATTGCTTAAAACAAATAAACCTTATAAGAAATATACATGTTGGGGTAACAGTCCGCATACGGATTATTTTCCCACCCTTGATATCGGACTTTTGCCCCACATGTTGCGGAAATTTAAAATAGTTCCTATTGTCATGTGCAGAGATGCGGTAGGCTCTACCATATCTATTTTAGATCCCTAAAAAAACCTAAAAGTTGCTCATATTTTGTATTACCATTTAAGTTATTGATTTCATAAAATATCTTAAATATGAAAATGAGAAAATAAGATTATGTATATCAAAAATACAGCTTTCCTCATATTTTTCACAACTCTTACCAGAATGTAGTTTAAATTTCTGGGAGGCTAATAAGCACTGGTGTACACGTTGCCAGATTTTGCCGGTTTTAGATAAAATAATTCATAGATAAAACGTTTACCCCGCACAGATTTTCGCCTCCGTCTACTCTATCTACTTCATGAAATACTCTGAGATTTTCATCTGACCATTATAAGGAGTTATGCCTATTGACAATGCTTTTAACGTAAAATAAACACTCCGAAAAAAGGCGCCAAGCTAATAGTTTGGATTATTGTTAATAGCTTCACTCATCTCTTCACAGAATTGGGGTCGGCGATCGAAATCATAATTGTTCAGTTCATGAACTAATCGTGTTTTGAAAGGATGAAACTTATTTTGCTTTAGAACTCAAACTAGATACCTAGGACAATTTTCTAGTACTAAGCATGGGATTCATTGCTACATGACCTAAAATAGCTCTCCCTCATCCCTTTCATACACCCTTTCTTATTTTCCATTGATCCAGTATCGTCAAATTTGACAACCAATAATTGTTATATGTACATAACCACCGGACACATTTTTTTAGAATGTCGTCCGTTAAACATAGTCGCGATTACTCGGGCGTTGTCGATATTTCAATAAAAAAGTATTTCATGATTTCTACCTTTTCTACCATGGAATGAATCATTTTGATTTTACGAAAAATTAACAATTGGTTAGACACAATCTTAACGTTTTTCAAAATTCACGTTGAACTGATTAAACCAGACAAATGTTTACCTTTTTTAAGAAAAACGATGAAAAATAGAAGGAGCATTGCTTAAAAGCCGAACTGATAAGATTAGAGTTGATGTTTAAGTAAACACTTTTTCCAACCGACTCGTTTACTATCCGAACTCTCATTTCTTTATGGATGATAAAATTAACGCAAAATTGTAGGGCCACAAAGTACTCGATGAGATCTTCCAAAAGAAGTATCGCATGACCTCTCTCTCTATTCGAATTTTGGGGGTTGTCCTAATTTCCGTTAGGAGGTTGAAGCTACGTAGATAAAAAAAAATCGATGAGTTCGAGCGTTTATCCACATTTTCATTTTAAATACTGCAAATGAGGGCGCAGTTTTCGTTGCGCTACTCTCTATAAGTTTATAGTATTATTTCGAGTGATAGATGATAACCGTGCACTTGATGTAAAATAACCCGAGGAGTCCTGTGATAGTTCCTTATTTTAATTTTGTACTTGATAAATATCACGGCTTAATCAGAGCAAATATCTTTCGTTTTTTTAGAACAAAAATATAAATTAGGATTTAGATTCAAAATTGAGATGTACCGAAAGTTCAAAGAATATAAAGTTGGTTTGATGCAAAGTTCAAAATATTTGAAATCAACATTTTTGATACAGCAGAAGGAAAAAAACCATCAGCGTGTAGAAAAGCTTTATAAAGATTTTTCGTATAACGCACAATTATTGAGCTTTATAATTAACAAAACCTGCAATTCTTAAATCGTAATGATATCTCATAAATTTTTTTATCGAATTGACGGTAGCCAAAGTCGTCTTTTTAAGCGATGAAAAGGTATCTGAGAAGTTAAAAATAAAGTTTCCCATTTGATGTTGATTTATTTTTGAACACTGCGTTTCAACAATATGAAGAGTTAAAAAAACCTTTCGGTTAGTTTAACTTATTCTCAACCCATTTTAGTCATTTGAGTCAGCTCCGATACGTTATAACCAATTTTAATATATTTGGTTAGTTTCGGTTAGTCGTGTAATCAAATTTCGGTTAGTTTCACTTAGTCTCAACTTCTTGAATATCTTTTCAGAGTTAAAAGTGCAATTCTATTTTATCAAATCGAAGAAAACCTAGTTTTTGACGGCCTCTGTGTGTTGTGTGTAATTGTACCCAAATTATATAAAACTCGTCACTGTATATTTGTATATGGTACTAGGGCATCACTAATTTATTCACTTTTCCTTTCAGTGTTATCGGCTTAAACTTTGACTTCTTGGCCTTGAACATAGTTGGATTCGTCCTCTATTCAGTATTTAATTTGGGCCTATATTACATAACTGAGATTAGGGTAAGTAACTAAAATGCTATTTCTCCGCATGTATGTTATCAACTTTATCGCAAGTCTAGTGATGCAAGGGTATCACGTATATTAGACAAGAATCAGATATTTAATCACACTTGTCAAGCACCCGGACATACCTAGTAAACTCTTACCTGGTCCGGTACCAGTACCTGCTATAAATAAATTTACATTGTGTTGCCGCAAAAATGTTTTGCTACTACCGTAGAAAGTAGTGAATTTTCTTAACATGGTAACTCAAAGAAAAGCGAAAGTAAATCTTTGGGTTACCCTGTTGCTAGACGCTGCTAAACTTTCTTGCCTAGATCGGTAAAGTGAATTATTTTTAAAATGTCACAAAATATGCGTTTTATTGAATGAGATAATGTACATAAAGAAATATTAAAACGAACAATTTATTTACTAAAATTGAAATTAAAAGTACGCCTTGAACATCCAGGAAAACTAATGGATGGCGTAGAACTTGAACGAAGATCTAGAGTGAGTGTTAAAGTATTTTTTCTTCAAACGTCAGCAAATCCGTCATTACTCGACTGTGTAGGCGGCCGTGAAGTTTCGTTTTTCCTCCGCCGGAGCTTTACTTTTCACTTTTCCGCCGGCGGAGGTAAAAGTGTTGTCATAGCAACATAGATACAATACAAACAGACAACAAAATAAGCGTCAACAACTCAAGATTTATTAAACTACAATTTGTATTTATCACTCAATTTGTGACTGCATTTCTAAAAATCACTAATTTAGGAACAAATTGGTTATTATTTAATCGAATTAACTGCTTATCAATACGGAATTAAAGCGCAATCGGAGACGCCATCTTAAAAAAATAATTATTGTTGACAGTGTCCACTGACAGCTTTATGTTACAATATTCACCGACACCGGTCTAAGCAAGGCCACCTACGACCGTGGTCTAAGTCGCCTTGCGAACCCATTTATCTTTAATAATAATTAGATATTATTACTATTAAGAGATGTTTTTGCATTAATATGTCGACATTTGAAGAAAAAACAGCATATTTTATTTGGAGGAAAAGTTACTTTTCATGGCTTGCTCTCTATTACCAGCCTCACTCCGTTCGGCTGTTAAACACGAGCGCGCCATGAAAAGTATCACTTTTCCTCCATATAAAATAATATACTATTTTTCTGAACGTCAATATTCTGCTTGCTGTCAATAACGCTGTTTACTAAACTAAAAGATGTTGCATTTGCAGAAACAGTAGGTACTGTTTCGGCCATTCAAAAAAAAAAGAATACACCTTTTTTGCCTGATTTCGAATTATTTCAAGCATGCTTGACCAAGAATGGATTTGGATTGACGTGGATCAAGTACACGGAAAAGTCATATACAAGTTGATGGTATATGTCGACAACTGAAAATATAAAAAATGATACCCATACAAGAAAAGATGCAAACTTAAGAAAATTGGCACATGCGAAAATATTAAAGCACAAAACTCAGCACAATAATATGACAAAACATATAAGTGAAATCTTAACAAATGACCCTCGACGAACAAAAAATTTGAATAATTTCCTAAAAAACTGTCATGTTAAGCTCTATAAAACATACGTAATATATAATCTGTGCTAATGGTCCAATGTGGTAGACACTTGTTTGCCAAATTTAAAATATATTTGTAGACATTTGCAATGCTATCACAGGGTTACAAAGTATTTAAAAAAAAATCATTCAACCCAACCAACAATGTTCAAACCTTCGGATTGCAAAATATCTCGGGCTACTAAGCAAAAGAAACCGACAATTTTTGTTGACAGCTAACGCAATACTATACTTTTCATTATTTCTATAATCTCCTGAGAAAGTGTTATATACATATTTTTTGGTATCAATAAGGGAACCATTATTCTCAATATATTTACGGAAAGGAAATGAGAAGATTAATATTAATTGAGCACAGAAAACTCTCTCATATCAAAAATTACCTGTTAAGGTACCTGCATAAATATTTTTTTACTCCCGACGTAAACTTGGAGTTTCGTAATTCCAGATTCGGATTTAAAATTTTCGCAAAGTAAACACGAAAATACCTATGGGTTTCGTGCTTACTTTATAGATACAGATGTCGGACACTTTTTCGCAGAACTAGTTTTGAGAAACTCCGGTTTCCTTTTAAGGAATTCGAGTTCATTCATTGTTTTTCACAAGCAAAATATTTCAAACTAGTAAGAAAATAAATCGGCCAATTGTCCTAGATAACTAACCCAAACAAACTAAGGCGATACATGCTTTGATTCATTTAAAAAAAAAATAGGATACACTTATTTTTGCCTGACTTCAGATTATTTTAAGCACGGTTGGCCAGGGGTGGATTTGAGTTGAAGTGGATCAAACACACGGAAAGGTCATATACATTTTGACTATAAGATTATGGCAAACTTAAACCTACTTTCGATTCAGGTAAAAATTGTATGATATTCATTAGTCCTCAACTGGAAATGTAGAAAATAAAATCCCTCAGAGAAAAGTAGCAAACATAAATAATTTGCCGATCAGAAAAAGTAAATTTACAAAATTCGGAGACCTTTTCGCAAAACTTTGAGTTTGCGCATACTTTTCCGGAAGTATATCGAAATAGAAATATTCTGTAGAATAGATATAAGCATGAATTTCAAGGTAACGAAATTACGGGTTAGTTTTCAAATATTCCGGTTTTGTTTTAAGGAATTCGAGTTTGTTCATTGAC
This sequence comes from Pissodes strobi, assembly GCA_016904865.1. Lineage (NCBI taxonomy): Eukaryota > Metazoa > Arthropoda > Insecta > Coleoptera > Curculionidae > Pissodes > Pissodes strobi. Next base: position 350,250 of record MU182819.1, on the reverse strand, counting down.
TTTTATAAGCAAAATGCTTTAAACAAATAAGAAAAAAAGATCGCAATTTTCCTTGACTACTAACCCAAACTAAGACGATACATGTTTTAATCATTCAAAAAAAGGATACACTTTTTTGCCTGACTTCAGACTATTTTAAGCAAGGGTGGATTTGTGTTGACGAGGAACTGGAAATGTGGAAAATAAAAACCATTACAAAAAGAAGCAAAAATAAATTTGCCGATGAGAAAATCTAAAATTCATGCATGAGTGATGCAGAAAAGTGTTATGGAATGCAAGATTTGTTAGCTAATTAGACAAAGACGCACGTAATTCAGCATCTGAGACAATAGAGCAGAGAGCACGCGCTAAGGACGATCTGAAAAAAATAAAACTATTAGAACAACCTATAAACCAGAATGAAAAAAGTCTTGAAACACAACAAATACGCGACTACAGAAAATATTAATCCATCATTCTGACTATTTCTGACCTGGGGTATTAGGAGCAATGAAAGCTGGATTTGCTCTCATTAGATACAAAAATAATAAATTGCATCTTGGCTCCTGGAAGATAAAAATTAATTTTAGAAAAACAAGTTTTATCCCATCTCCTTTGAGCGCTTCCTTGCATAAGTACATATTTGAAATAGACTGACATATTAAATATTGAATAGAAAAGTGTTCCACGGGTGTGATTTGCAACTTCACGGAGGAATTTTCTGAAAGCTCCATGCAAGACCCCCCGTGGGAATATCAACGACCACTCTGTGGTACCTACTTGACCTACGGAAACCAGTATTTACTTGAATAAGGTACCAATCAACACCTACTATATTCTTTTTTTTTAATGAAAATTTCCATGTTTTAATGTTTTTCGTTATTATTTGCCAAAGAAAGGATCTTTGATGTATATAAGATTTTTTTTCTTTAATAAAGACTCATTTCTGTTTAAAATTTTATGAAAAATTATACAAAATAAATCGTAGGTATTGAGTGGTCTGAATGGGGGTCCTAAGTCAACATTAGCCTAAGACCTAATTTACCGTTAATCCAGCCCCTGCGTGTTCTTTCAAACATGTAGAAAGGCTATTAGGAAATTAAAAATTTTCGGGGAAGGTCAGCACGGAACTCCGTCTTACTTTCGCGAAATTTTGAGTTTGTTTATGAAATTTCCCTAAAAAATACGAAAATTTAGAAAACCCGAGCATTATCAAAATTTATAAATTTCGTAAAGAAAACCCGTAATTTTATTTAGATCATTCCGAGCTTGCTTTACGAAATCTAGAATTCATTTTATAGAATTTCTAGTTTGTTCACTAAATTCCATAAAATAATTCCAGAGTACACTCGGAATTTTCCACACTAACCCCAAATTGGAACAGTTCAGTTATTTCTTAATTTCGTAAACTAATCTCCGATAAGAAGCTGAGCACTTTTAGTTTGCTGTACTGATTTTTTTCGATTTTTTTACGAGTTTGCCTTGCGGGTTGATTTGATTCTAACTTTTCTTCCAAAATTCTTTCAGAAAGCAAACTCGCAATTACTAGAATAAACTTGGGAATTCAAGTTTGCTGCACGGAACTAAGTCAAATACTATATAATAGACCTAAGTATATGCAATTAGCATCTATTATATTTATTTACACAATTTTATTATTAGAAAATCTACTTGCGTTCACACCTTTTTCTTTGCATAACTGCTAAAGGCATAGTTGAACGCACTTTACTTACCATTTAAAGATATTCATTTATTAAAAAAATTAATTTCACTATAAAAAGTGTGCAAATTTGACCATTTAATTTAAATAATAGCTTGTAATTACCGTAACATTCAAAATATTTAAATCAAATATGGTTTCTGCTCAACATCATTAAAAATCGATAATCACTTTAAAAATTTGCGTCGATTGTTACCATACTTAAGTAGCGCAAACCGCCAAATTGTCTACAAAAAATATTTTGGCAAGCATAACGGCTTTCCTTGAAATCAATTAAGCGATCTAGAATTGCTTGCATTAAAAACAATTTCACCATGAGTTGTGCGCGATTATGTCTAGTCTGATTTTAAAATAACTACTGGATTAAACATGTGTGAATATATTAACAAACGCAAGTGTTCAACCAAAATCATTCAAAATATGTCACCAAATAATTGGAATGGCCAATATCCATCTTTGTTAAAAAATAAAATATTATATACGACAAGCATAAAAAATAGTCAAAATAAATTACTCCGTTATTATGAAAATGGGACTCATCCTTAGAGTATAAGATTCTTTAATTTAAGGACTCACCACTCTCTAAGATTTTTCCCAAAAAATCAAATATTTCTTCATTTATTTGTTCTTTCATTATTCCCAAATTAGATTTGCTCCTCGAAACGTCGGGCATTTTCCAGTTCTTTTAGGTTTGCCAGCTTCGTTAGGGTCACTAAACTAGCACTTGTGCTATTTACACTCTGGGGCCAGAGTCGAAGCGGCCTTATTAGAAAAGCGTACAACTGAGGTGGAGTAATAGGCAACAATTTGGTTGATAAGCATGAACAATATAGAACATATCTTTAACTCAGATTGTTGGTCATTCATAAATATGGGTTAATCCACTCGAGATGTTTCCCAAAAATACTGATTTCTGATTTCTTCGATATAACAGCAGTTCCTTACTTACAGTGTCAAATACCTTTGGTAAATCAGTATCGACAACCCCGAGTTGACGTTCAGCTTCAACTGAAGAAACTAAAAATTTTTAGCAGACCCTCGCGTTTGTGGTGGTGGTAGAGCAACTTTTGTAGAAGCAATGTCCTTTTGCAAGTTTTAAATAGTTTCATTGCAAATTGCACCGATAGCTGCAGTCAAACTGGGAATAGCAAAGATTATGCAATTTGGAGATGTTTGAAAATTTGAAAACTTCTGAAAAAGTGCAGTATCGAATGACTGGAAAGAATCTCTCTAATCTTTAACTTTTTTAAACGCTATTTTAGAGTATATTTAGCTCATTTTGAAAGGTAGCTCTAGAAACGAAAATTCTGTATGGGATCGGTATATTAATTATAAAAATAAAAGTATATTTTGGAGTTAGTGAGCTTTGATATCGTCCGACCCAGACTTTTTATGGTATGTAAATTTATCATTTGTTAGCCAACTTCGGCTACAGTATAGTAATCAGACGATTGTATCATTACATATTTTAAGGATATAGGATATCTGTTTATCAAATCCAGATTCTTATGCTAATGGTTATATGAAAGTATGCTGAATTTGTGAATATACTTACCACTTGTTTACAATAATATCAGGCATTTGCGACATTGCTGATTGCATAAAATTACTAATTGGCGGATAATAATGCATACAAATCTCAATTTGGAGTGAGGAAGCAAGTACTGCACGTTTCTAAAAAAATAATTAATCGCTAAATGTAACAAACCATTATGTATTTGCAACCGTGACCAAGTGCGTTTAAATTTGTTACACTTTGTTATTATCAAATCAAATTAAGATTGCGTTTGTAGCTTAGTAATTATTACCTGAACACATTACGGTTGTTTGCTATAATATGAATTAATTTGTGTTAAAATATGAATTAACCGTTTTAAAGCTATACAAGGGGGATTTATGGAAATTCATTTATTTAATTTTTTTCTTGAAATCAGTTTGACAATGAAACAAAATCTAGCAGATCAAAAGTACTACAAACAAGTATTTACTAACATGACCAGTATAAATACACAAAGTATATAAAAGCCATCGTTTATAGAAGAAATGTAGAAATCCTATATGTTATATGTGCACATATATTTATATAGAGTTCTAAACATAAAACATTTAAAAATGTGTTGAGTTGAAACTTTTAAGTTGAGCATGGAAGATGGTGCTTCTCGATCTTCAACTATCATTGTCTGGCAGTACGTATGGCCTGCACAGCATCGCCTTAATTTCGCTGCGCACTATTTGGGTTACTTTATTTATCTGCCTTAATTTCTGACATGTTCCCGAGGCTAACATCCGTCAGCATTCATTCCTACCTTTTTATTTGCATTTACGCACTATTTATAAAGTATACGGTACACTGAGGCCGCGCCGGGCCAGGGTAAAATTGACTTTAAAAAGTAGGCGAACTGTGTCCTATATATTGAACGTTTGGTTTGCATTATTGGCATTGACGCTCTCCATCCATCCACAACATCCATTGCAAAGCCAGTGATGACCAATAGTAGGTAATCCAGTGCTTGACTTTGGTCTTCTTCGAGCTCATTTCAGAAATAAACGTGATGCTCTTGTATATAAAATGTATCATTGTATGCTAAAAAATGTCCACTGTATATGTACCAACATCATCAGATTACATTCGGCATTTTAAGAAAAACTTTTTATAAAATTAAGCATAAGCATGATAAATTCCTGACAGTGCATTAATTTAATGCGGATATGTATGTTTAAGAAGTAGCTAGTAAAGAACAATTAAGGTATTTAGCGACTGCAAATAATACCAATCAATGACGATATTGAAAATGATATAAGCACATTCCTTCATTTGCTTAATAAGTACATAATTACCAGTTGTAAGTGAGTTGAGGTATATTATGTAGAATATTTAGATTAATATGTGCATGATGAAATTGGTACGACAACAGCAAAATAATTATTTTCAGTTTCATCATCGTCATGCTTACGTTCTAATGCGAAATATGATGCAAGCTCTAATTTATTAAGATGCTATCGAATGCAAGTCATTAAAAAACTTGAAAATGTAGGTACTGATTATTGATACGGAAGGTACGGTACAACAAATATTAAAATTTTGGAATTGCTACACATTTATAGCAGAAAGGCAACCGCCGCCGCGCCGGCGCCGCGCCGGCAGGTTTAATGAAATGCAACTTATTTAAGTTTTGTTACTTTAATATTAAATACATTGGAACCGGCTTTGATCTGTTCTCTGATTTTATTTTAGCAGAAAATTACTCGGTGGTTGGAATTTCAGAGACTTGGTGGTCTGAGCAAATTTCTGACAGTTCGCAGTTACTATTCCCGGATATGATATTTTGCGTTGTGATAAACAGACTAGAGGGGGAGGGGTAGCATTTTTTTATTAAAAAGGGGCTTAAATTTGAATTGCTTGAGGCTCCGGTATGTTATTCACTTGAATTTATGTGGGATAAAATAAAGTTGTCTGCTAAGGATATATGTTTTGGTGTTTGTTATAGACTTCCACATGCGATATTATGGAAACTAATATTACTTCATACCTTTCTGAATATGATGCCGTCTTGTTTGGAGGTGATTTAAACATTGACCTTTGCGCCTCTAATATTAATAATGGTTTTAGACTTTTTAATTCATTAGTTACGAAATATAATTTAACTCAATTGGTTGATTCTCCTAGAAGAATTCATAATGATTCGGCTACTTTACTTGATATCATTGTTACTTCAGATAAATCACTAACGGATAGCTGTAATGTATTCCCAATGGAACATACGTCAAATCATTTTCTTGTGGAGTGTTTACTGATAATTCGTAAAGAAAAATCTGTTCCTAAATTTCACACTTTTAGAAATTTTGACTTTGATTTGTTTTACAGAGATTTGAATGCTGTTGCTTGGGAAGATATATATGCTTTGGACTCTGTTGACAATATGGTAGAGTTTTGGAATGTGAATCTTTTGCGAGTATTTGACTTACATATATGCTCCCCTTACTACTGTTAGAATTGCAAAAGCTCCAGTGCCGTGGTTGTCGACAAATTTTAAATTAATGATGCGATTTAGAGACAGGGCTCTCTTAAAGCATAGGCAATGTAAAACGGATTTAAATTAGCTTAAATACAAGAACCTTATAGATACTTTCTTAATACGGCTGAGAGCCAGGAAAAAAATAATTTAAATTTAAAATTTAAATCGGATCCTAAAGAATTCTAAAAAACATTAAATTATTTAAATTTTATTTAATTTTTTTTTTATGGCAGTAGCACACACACTAAAGGTAGACCCTATGGCGCTTGACGAGCGGTGTGTGTGCGAAGATGTTGATTGACACGGCTCTTGAATATTTGTAAGTTGTAATTAGTGGGAAACAGATGTCCTGGGAGTGAGTTCCACAGTGATGCAGTGCGCCAGACAAAGGAGTTCTTGTAAAGCGATGTTTTAGGTGTTTCCAGTTGTACAACGAACTGGGGCGCTCTTGCCGTCTGTCGCGACTGTCTGACAGGAGCTGCCAGGGGCGGGATGAGGCGGACCAAATCCTGGGAACATCTGCCGTGAAAGTATCTGTAAAACAGAGATATCTCGGCTACATGTCTGCGGTGTTCCAGACTATCTAGATTCTGGGTCAACTCCGGGTCGCCGACGAGACGCATAGCTCTGTTCTGAATGGAATCCAGCAGCTTTAGGGTGTGCTTTGGTGCGGCACCCCATATATGTGAGCAATATTCTAAGCACGGTCTTATTTGCGCTTTGTAGAGCAAGAGCAACTGTTGCGGTGCATAGAGTTTTTTGTTGCGAAATAGCGCACCAAGCTTCTGGGAGGCGGATTTTGCGATGTTAGCAACGTGGTCATGCCAGGACATATTGCTGTTGACCGAGACACCCAGCAGTCCGATTGACGAGGATGAAGGAATGGTCGATCCTGCCATAACGATGTCAGGGCCCGCTGTATTGGCCCTCTTGGTAAACGTTGCTGCTTGGGTCTTTGCTGCATTGAACTGGACCAGATTTCGGTCGCCCCAAGTTTGAACTTTCTCCAGGTCTTGATTTATTGCCGTAATCTGCTCCTGTCTGCGGTGATGAGTCTCAGTCGCTGGTAAGGGTTTTTCTGATCTAAAGTGGGAGACAAGGGTACTGTCATCTGCAAAACTGTAAACAGGATTATTTGTTTCGGTCAGCAGGTCATTAATATAGATGAGGAACAGAGTTGGTGAAAGTATTGCGCCCTGAGGCACGCCCGCGTTGATGGTGAATGTGTCCAAGATGTGTCCATCGACTGCAACGTGCAGAGATCGGCTCTTAAGGAAACTGGCAAGCCAGCTGCAGAGAGAGGCTGGCAGTCCGAAGGACGGTAGTTTGTTGAGCAGTCCGTCATGCCAAACTCTGTCGAATGCCTTTGAAATATCCAACGCAATCGCTCGAGACTCTCCGTAGTTCTCAATTGCCCTACTCCATATATGAGTGACATAGGCCAATATATCTCCTGTCGATCTCTCTTTCCGAAAGCCGTATTGATTCTCGCTGATTATTTTGTTGTTCTCGAGATACTTGAGTAGTTGCTGATTGACTACACGTTCCATGACTTTGGAGATTATTGGAAGCAAGGCAATTGGACGATAGTTTGGGGGCATGGTTTTCTTGCCTTTTTTTGGAACAGGTTGCACTCGAGCGACTTTCCAAGAAGATGGGTAAATCCCTTTTCCGTAAGACAGAGAAAAAAGCCTGGAAAAAACGGGTGTTAGTTCGTTGGCGCAGTTCTTTAACACGATGGCAGGTATTCCGTCCGGTCCTGATGCCTTTTGCGTATCTAGTTCTTTAAGGATTTTGCGAATATCACGGTGAGAAAACTTGACTTCTGCCATGGTAGTGTTGATGTTCGGTATGGTGGGGAGAGTCTTGCCCTGGGGGACGTCTAAGGTAGAGTGCGATGAAAACATTTTGGCGAGCATGTTTGCTTTTTCCTTGGCTGTAGTCGCCGTGATGCCACGTTCGTCCGTCAAAGGTGGGAGAGACGTTTTTGTAAAGTTGTTACTTACTGCCTTTGCTACCGACCAGAAATTCCTGGAACCACTCGGGCATTGCAAAAGTTTATTCCTGATCCTTTGATTGTGTTTGTCCTTAGTTTCGTCGATAAAATTATTGGGATTTTCAGCGGTCTGATTTTGCTGCCAGTACTTGTAGGCTTGCTGTTTCCTACCTACAGCTCTTTCGCATCTTCTGTCGAACCAGAGCTTTCCTTTTGATGGTAACTTGATGGAATTTGGGATGTATGCTTCCATCCCTGAGGAGATTACTTGCGTGATCTCTTCGCAGCAGACTGACGGGTCGTCAGTGCCAAAGCAGACGTCGAGCCAAGGAAAATCTAGGTAGAACTCCCTTAGATCGTCCCAGTTTGCAGAATTGTAATGCCATATTTTGCGAGGCAATGGTGGATCCTTCTGTATGGGTGGCAATTCACAAACCGTTGTAACAAGTTTGTGGTCGGAGGTACCTAATGGCGGACCAGCTGTAACCTTGTACTGGTCAGGATTGGTGGTCAAAAAAAGATCCAGGAGGGCGGCGAATTCGCCCCTCTCTGAGATTCGAGTTGGTTCGTCTACAAGTTGAGTAAGCCCGCAGCTGATGGCAAATGCTTCAGCTTCTCTACATTCGTTGTCGGTCTTGTTGTGATGTTTGAGCCAGTTGGTGTTGTGGGCATTGAAGTCTCCCAGAACGATTATTTCTGAACTGGGGTGATCGACCTGTATTGAGTCAAAAGTGGTAGCTAGTGCCGAAAAAAAGCTTTGGTAGGCTCTATCGCTGGGAAGGCGATAGAGACAACATATAAACTTGGTTAATCCCTTGGCAGTGAACTTGAGCCACATGACGTCAAGGTTGTTCGGTTCGAGTGTTTCCTCGCGGTGGCATGAAAGGTCGCTTCGGACAAATAGGCATATTCCGAACTTATATCTAAATCGGGTATGTAAGTCGTAACCAGGATAGGGGTAGTTCACTGTTGTTGTTGTAGAACATACTTGTGTTTCTGTAAGGGCTAGTATGTGTGGTCTATTTGCTTGTAGATGTTGGTGTGCCGAATTTATGTTTGTATTTAGGCCTCTTATATTGCAGAAATCTATTCTAAATTGGTTCGGTATCTTTGCTGTCTGTGAAATGCGGAATGAAGGGCTCCCAGGGCCACCCAGCGCCCGGAGATCCGAATGGCCGGGGAGTTTACTTCCGGAATATTTTGATCCTGGAAGCACCATCATGTCCATATATTCCTACTGTGGAACCCGGGACCACCAGCGCGGAAGCGGAACGTGATTTGGGAAAACCACTTAGCGCTTCCCAATTCTAGTGGGGTGGTCTTTCACCGGACGATGCGAGTAGGCTTATGCATCTACCACCTAGGGCCGCTTCCACTCGAAGCATCGGCCTCAGACTAATTCCTTTGGCGGTCCCTAGTCTGGCAGGGGTAAAAATGGGGTTTGTTGGATCACTTCCCAGTGATCAGATCCAGACTTTGTACTTTGGTGTTCTCCAGCCTAGGGGAGGACGAGACGGGATTTGATGCGTCATATCCCATGGCAACTCGGAATGGCGGGGGCGTCACTCCCCGTAATCAAAC
>MU182819.1:329904-340948 GCA_016904865.1 Pissodes strobi | reverse complement strand
TCACCAGTTTGACGTTCCTGCCAGCCAATACAATGCAGCCCCTCTTGTCACAAACTGTCATTGATCAGCTCCAGACTTTGTACTTTGGTATTCTCCAGCCTGAGGGAGGACGATGGGATTAAATTAAAAAAAAATTAAATATCAACAAATGCTCCAGTCCATCCGATAATCTTATTTAAGCCTGTCGAATTTATTAATTATTTTATTAACTCTATGCCTGCCGGTCAAAATTTGGACGCGCTAAAAACGTTATTGACACTAAGTATGCTGAACAACTTAATGATGACATACCTAAGTTCGAATTCTCCGAAGTATCATCTGAAGATGTTTTAAAAGGCTTTGGCAGTGTGAAGTCTGGCGTCTGGCTCTATTGGTTCTGATAATATAAGCTTAAAAGCGCTATCTTTTATTTTCCCCCAACTAATTGATATTTTTACTTTTATAATAAATAAGTGCTTATATCTACTGCTCAACTTCCAAAACAGTGGAAATACGCAAATTTAATTCCTATTTAAAAGACTAATTGCCCAACTGTACTTTTACATTATAGACCCATAAGCACCCTGCCTACAGCTTTAAAAGCTCTGGAAAAAATTATTTAGCTGCAATTAAATAAATTCTTAAATGCACACTCTGTTCTACCTTCTATACAGTCAGGTTTTAGATATAATCATAGCACTACTACTGCGCTCTGTAAGGTTACTGATTTTACATTTTTACATACATTTTTAGGGCCAGTGATAGGGAACTGATTACTTGCTTAATATTACTTCAATTTAGCAAGGCCTTTGACAGTCTTCTGTATGATATCCTATGTAAAAAATTAAGATTCATTGGTTTAAGTGACGATGCAAGTAAATTACTTAAGGGTTATCTTATAAACCGCTTTCAATGTGTGTCAGTTAATGATAATGTGTCAGATTATATTATGACCAATACGGGTGTCCCTCTGCTTTTCACCTTATATACCTTTGACTTTTGTTCTGTTAGAGATGGTTTGATATATAAATACACCGACGATACTCAAATTTATTTTTCCTTTACCAAAGATGATTATTTAGACGCTGCTTTTAAAGTTAATCATGACCTGGCCGAGATTGCAAAGATATCTCCTGCTCATAATATGGTTTTAAATGAAAATAAAACACAAATGTTGATATTGGAACCTGCAAGGGCGTTTATACTCCAGAGTGCTGATTATCGGATTTCTTTAAATAATACGGAGTTTTAGTTCAGTGAATGTGCTAGGAATTTAGGACTTTGGTTCGACTCTGACCTAAGATTTGGTTCCCCTGTAAATAGGCTGGTTCAAACTTCGTACTGTAAACTCAAATATCTATATCTCAGTAAAGACATCCTTAATACTAATATAAAGCTATGTAGCAATGTTGTGTACTGGCCTGCAATTCTGAATAAAGATAAAGAAACTTTACAAAAAAATCAGAATGCCTGCATTCGTTTTGCCTATGGGCTTAGAAAGTTCGATCATGTAGGTAACTCCGAAATATGCCGAATGTGGGTGGCTGCGATTGGAAGATACATTTAAGGTTAGCATGACAACTAGGGGAAATGTGGATATGATGGCACCCTTGATATGACGGCATCCTTCCGTTATTGGCGCCATTTTTTTGAATTTATTTAGTTTAACACTTGTCCGATATTAAATACGCCACCACAGAACGGCTGTGAAGTGGCGGTCTCGATAGTGTGCCTTCAACCAGCGAGAAACCTGTTTTTTGTTATTTGTAAGTATCAAACTTTTTCCGCTGTTTCGTTTTTTTTTTTAGAATATTTAGTAGCATGCATAGATATTTGCAAAATGTTTTAAGCCTGTATAAGTGTATGATGATAGGTTATATTTGTAGAGCGAAGAAAACTAATTAGTGATAGGTTAGGATTGGAAAATCTGGCCATGTTTGATATCATGTTATTTTGATATGATGGCATCCTAGAATCGTTTATTGATGGCATAGGGTGCCATCATATCAAACAATTTGAAAAATCGATTTAAAAATATAATATTTCTTTCAGGGTTGTTTATATTAAACTTTTGTTGCGTTTAAGGTATTTGTTTTAACAGAATATAACTTGCAAGTTGTTGTTTTATGTTTCTGTTAAGCTTATGTAGTGTTTATGACTTTTTATTAACAGAAAATAATATTTAATAATATTTAAGTTACTGTTTAATGTTCATGTTAAACTTTTGTTGCCGTCAAGGCTTTTTGTTAACAGAATATAACATTATCCTGTGTTTGCTGCTTAAGATGTGTATTGGTGCCATCATATCAAATAGTTTGATATGATGACACATTTGACGTTAAATGAAAAATAATAAATTAAAAAAAAAAGGACTGTGAATTTTAATCATTTTATACGTGTTATGTATCAACAACAAGCAGCCAGAATTTCAGTTTTTGAAAAAAAAATTACACACCGAAAACCGACAGCAAAAAAAGGGTGCCATCATATCCATACCTCCCCTACCACTTTTAAAATTATCACGAAACAAGAGCCGCTATATTTGTATTCCATTTTCTCTAGGAGATCCAACATACATGCCAGCCAGACTCGCTCTAGATTTGTGTATTGAATATTTAAACATAAAACAAGTTTATTCCAAAGATCGTTTTCCATCAACTCAGTAAGGGGTTTTTAACAGTCTTCCATCACAAATTCAGGGCTCCTCTATCCTCTAGTAGCTTCACCTTTAAGAAACAGATCAAACGCATTTTTTAAATACCATAGCTCTCGTAGCAAACTTAGCTGATTAAGATTTTCCTTGTTTTTTTCACTAGCTATAAGTTTTTCAAAATTTTAATATGCATATATTTGTTGAAGTATTAGCTTCATGTTCATAATGTGGATAATATAATTTATGGGCTAATATATTAATTTATATATTAATTATTATAGTACCTACTTAGCATATTGTTTTCATGAATTTTGATTTTTTGGTCGTGTGCTCTGGTATTATAGGGTTGTTTACGTGGAAGAGCGATTGTGTCGAACGGCGCCACCCATTAGTTTAATGTTTTGCATTAGTATTTTTTTTGCTGAAATATAAAGACATTATTATTATTATGATTTAGCTTTACGGCATTTGCACTCCCTCTAATGGGAATATTCACTTATCCAAGATATCACGGATATCAAAAGGATTAAGCTCTGAGGGAACCCGTTCAATGTTGTCGGGTCCTTGGTGGCATCTAAGGATTTCCTACAAATCTTCCCACGATACGGGCTGTCGCAAGAAGTACTGCTTTTTGCATCAATTTGAAGAGATGTTCGCTCAATCAGAGTTGATGTTATTAACAGGTTCTTTAGAATGAGTCCTGTTGATGACAAAATTGGCACCGTTCTTACTCTCTCCATTTCCCATTGTTGCCGGATTTTCTCTTGTAAATCTCGATATTTGACGATCTTTTCGGCGTGCTTGACCTGCAAATTGTTGTTGTTGGGTATGGCGAGGGCTTATCTACGAGAATTGTCAGTAAGCACAGTGCGGTCCCAGTAGATCTTATGGTTGTTACTTTCTAAAACAGATTTGGGAGTGTATTTATAGTAACTTACCTTTTCCGTCTGCAGCAGTAACAGCTTGTCTGTTAGTTGCTGATGGATTATCTTCGCATCTGCATCGTACCTGACTTTATATTCTGTTGCTGCAAACGTTTGGCATCCTCCTGTAATATGCTGGATGTTCTCAGTGGTTTGACAGCCGTATCGACATCGATCATCCGCCACCGAGGCATCTCCAATTATGTACCTATAGGATAGTTTCTGGTGGGAATCACTTGATCTTAAATGGCCAGCATAAAGCCCTCGGTTTCGGGGAACATTTCATTTGTCCTGAAACTAACCAATAGTTCAATGCTGTATTGTCGACGTGATCCTGGGCAGCCTCATTCGCATGCCTCCCATGTAAGGGCTTTTCCTTCCGCACTCGTATTTTCTCAAGGTCGGTATGATGGCAGTCTTGAACCTGGTGTTCTTTTAAAAGCAGTGGTGTAGAGTCAGCTGTGTTACAAACTGCCCTATGAACTTCTGAGGAATTCGCTTTCCCGTGAAAATAATTGCACAAATTATTTATTTGCCGATCCAAGTGTTGATCCGCTAGACCCCTTCCAGATGTCTTGGCAAGGTTGTTCGCTTCACTGCGCTCCTCGGATGGTGTTTGTGTACTCTTGTAAGTAAGGTTCTTATTTTCCGCTGGAGATTTTCAGTGTCAGTGCCGGTCCATGTTACCAATTTAAACGAGTACCCAAGACCTGAGACGGCATAACTATTGATAGCCTTGCAGAGATTTTTGCTATTAAGTTGAGGTTTTGCCAAACGTTTTATCCTTCTAGTAATTTTTTCTATAAATTCTGCCGTCATTACGCCATGTGCTATGCGCATTGTTTATTTCATTCCGAGGTACTTGTAAAATTCATCTCCCTTCATTGCCTCGATGTTCTGGCCGTCCCTAATTTCAAAGTGACCTGGACATACTTTATCTCGTACTATGTTCACCGTACGGCACTTTTCCAGCCCAAACTGCATTCCAATATCCATAGAGAATTGTTCTACAATCTTCAACATTTGCTCCAGCTGGTTTTTGGTAGCTCCCATAAGTTTTAGGTCATCCATATAGAGCAAATGATTGACCTGCTTCGTTGTTGTTTTTGATATTGTATTCATAGGAAGTAGAATTCAGCTGATGGTGGGATAGATAATTCATCGCAATACAGAACCATAGCGGGCTGAGGGCGTCTCCCTGAAATATACCTCTTTTTATTGGTATGTTTTCGGTGGTAATCCCCGCTTCATTAAGATATATTTTCGTGTGACAAGATGTCATGGCATGCCTTAATAAGTTAACAATATTAGCATCAGTCTTATATATTTGAAGAATCTTTAGTAGCCACTCATGAGACACAGAGTCGTAAGTCTTTTTACAATCGATGTAAGGCATGTACAGATTCCTACGCTTGGAAAATGCCTGGCTACAGATGACCGTATACAAAGTACATGCAGATGACAGAGTCGATTATGAGTTGCTCTTCCTTCTAACCCAAACTAACCCAAACTAACTCTTAGCGCATCCTTTCTATTGGTCAGCTATGATCTTGTTCCGCTCAGTGGGCATATAGCCGATGCGCTAAGCAGGTTGTTATCACTCTGTACATCGTTGGGAGGCACGTGATTGGTCGGCACTCGGCTGGATCCTCAGTGTTTTCCGGGTCCTTTGATAGAAGTTATGTGGAACCCCGAAATAGAAAGCGTGGCATATGTTCAGGATTGGCGATTACGTCATTAATTAAATTTGTTAATTTTTTTCGTGGGTACATTGGAGTTTCTTGAGCCAGTAGTTCTGTATTTCATCTGGGCAAGGTGCCATCCAGTTATGGGTATCTCTGATGACGTTTGTCACCACGACTGCTGTCGTAAACGGCTCGTCAGACATTTGGTCGTATTCCTAGGAGGTCCGGCGCTCCCCCGCAATCCAGCCTGCTTCAATGCTGCACTGGGTCAGTGTTCCCAACTGTTCTCTCCAAAATTGTTCAACATCGTCACTGCTGGGGAATTTGTTGTTCGAATCTCTAGCCCTCGTATTTAACGCTCTGTAGAATATTTTTTCTGATCGTTGGAATAAGACTTTATCTCGTTTTCTTTTATTACTCGATTTATACCTCTTTAAACGCCCTGAAAATACAAATAATTTTTGTTTTAAAGTATTAAGACATTGCTGGTGTGTTTGTTTTTCTGGCTCATCATGAGCATGGATTCGATATCGAGTCATGATTGATCGAACGCATGTTTCCAGCCTATGGGGCCTTACTCTATCGATGTACTCTTTTAGCCTTCCTATATCTCTTCGTATGTCATCAATCCTAGCATTCAATCTTCTTTCCCCATGAGGTGTTTGTGACTCGTCCACTATTTGCGCCGTTCCCTTTGTTCGTACTTTGGTTCCCAGGATTCGGGCAATGGCCCTTCCAGCGCAGTAGATTAACATATGGAAGTGGTCCAACGTGTTCGCCTGGGTGATATAGTTTGGCAGAATTTTTTTGTTCATAATGGTAAGGGCGATTCTTAGTTTCTTTGAGGGGTTCACTCTAGGTAATGGTGGCCTACTTAATGGATCGGTGCCATTGTAGTCCACAATTAGCTTTCTCATATTTGAGAGAAGTGTTTCGAATAATCCTTCGGTGTCCACATTATCTCTATTTAAATCATGTGTTCCACCGTTCAGCTGTTGCTCTGATACTTCATGCGTCCCACCCACATTTCCACCGTCTCCGTCCTGGTCACTATTCTCGTTATTATCGTGATTCTCATTCTCATCATCATCATGATCCTCATTATCTTCCTTGTTGTTGTGCATGTTTTGCAGTTCGCGTTCTACTTCTTGTTATTATTATTATTATTATTATTATCATTATTATTATTATTATTATTATTATTATTATTATTACTATTATTATTATTATTATTATTATTATTATTATTATTATTATTATGTACATCAGACATCTCTTTTCTAATATGTGTCACACTGTGATTAAGGACTTTGATTTGTATGACGGTTACAGAACCACCACTTTGTAATTCAATTCCTATTCACTTTGCAGGAAGAATACTCAGTACGATATCCTCGAGGTCTGAATCCGGTCCAAGTAAATGACATATTTTTCGCAGTTCATGCTGTTGTTTTAACATGCTTTACTCTTTATCAATGCATCATCTACGAGAGAGCGGACCAGAGAGTTTCAATCACAGCTAGGATCATTCTCGGTAGGTTTATTGTATTTTAATTGTTTTTTTCTTATGAAATGATTTGCCTAATGAATACATACTTATATTAAAGAAATTCTCAACTTTTTTAGAGAGATTGCACTGTAGTGTTCTTGTTGATTTTGATGCATCGTTTACATGTAACCGTTGATTGAATGTTTATAATTCAGCATCTCCAAATCAACGATTTAACTTTAAATAGGTACTATGCCTTTTCATAATGATAATGCAAAATCGTGGGATACCTATACGACTTGTTATAAATACTTAAAAGAGGAGTAGAAAAACTGATGATAATTCTCTGTCGACTAAATAGGAGAAAGTATCGGTGCCGGTGGTTTATTCGTTTTTTGTCAACTAATGCCGCAAAAATTGAACTTAATATATTTTATTACTGTTCGCAAATTTCGAAAAGTAAATCATAGAATATCTTCCATGTTAAAATATAAACTTAATATATCTGCTGGCTTCCTTTCTGTGAGTTGCTTCCAAATGTCAATAGTTTTCAAGTCTGGAACCATATGATATCACTCTGCACTCCTCTGCAGTTTTAAATTAACCGCCAAGGGTAAAACACATGCTAGGTTTTGCTGTACACCACGTTGAACATGCAAGTTGAATAGATACAGTTGTAACAATTGCGCAATTGCGCCGTTCATCGCTGTTTATTTTAATTAATTTAGAAAAAACAAGAGTAGTTATTAACTAAATGACTGTTTAATTGCTCTAGACTGTAGATATTAGTTCTTTAACATGGAAAGTTGTTTTTTAAGTTAGAAGTTTCACGTAAGAGATAAAAGTGATCTAGAGCATTCGCATGATATTTTCTGTTTTTTCGTTTCTAAAAGATTCCTAAGTCTTAAAAAATAAATAAATATAAGCAAGGACTTTTTCACATCTTAGTCTCAAAAATCCCGGAGGCTATGTTGATATTTACCGAACATTCATAGGTTTCTTTTTTTTTTTGACAATTATGTTATTTTTACTATCACTTTTAGTTACCAACGGATTATCAAAGTTATCCCGACTTGTTCCCATTAAAAATAAACAAAACCAAAAATATGTAGTTGGTGAGGTAGTTAACAAATCAACGTTAAACCGTTAATGAAACGTTTCTGTTGACAAGTTAATTTAAATGAGGATTCCTGAAGCCCCATTTGGGTGACTGTATAACTTGAAAATATTGAGTATTCTATTTGGATCTGTATTAAAATATTATTTTCGGTTAACTCCAGTGTCACGTGTTGTATCGGAAATATACGGGAAAATCCTGTACCTACTGCTCTATTTAGACATAATTTTGATTGACGCATTTTTTGTTTATTTTAGGTATCTTTGGAACATTCATAGTAATATCAGCATTCTTATCTATCTTCAGCGTGATTCACTGGCTGGATTTCCTGTACTTTTGTTCCTATGTTAAACTGACAATAACTTTAATTAAGTACATCCCACAAGTAAGTGTACCAAAATATTATTATTGTTTTATACCAAAACAATGCAAAAACATTAACATATGAAATATTGTCTTAAGAATGTATAAATATTGAACCAGAAACTAAAAATAATATCATGGTTAACAATTTTCACCTACTATGCAGCGCCGGATTAGCTATGAAGCAGAGGAAGCAGTTGCTTTTTTATGGGCGGCAAACCCAACAGATAATAGCACTCTGTCGTATCAACGTTTTCCTGCCATCATAAATGCTTTGCATACAATGAAGAGCAGACACAACTGAAAAATAAGTTGTACGTAGTGAAGTTAATGGACGACTCCTTACCAAGTTACAAAAACCAGAAAACACATTTTTTTTTGTATTTTGGAGAAATATTTTAGAACGTACCAATACAGTTAGTAAGAAATTACAGTCTGTGGCTACAGATATCAAAGACCTAGCTGAAATGTACATGTCCTTTAAGCAGTTTTTTTACAACATGCGAGATCAAGATCAATTTGGAAGTTTTAAACATGAAGCAAAAGCAGTTTCGCAGAATAAGAATTTTACTTTAAATTCTGTAGAAACTGAAACTACCATTCGAAAAAGAAAAATTAATTTTGACCGGAACTTGGAAAATGCCACATTGTTTACATCTCAACGAAAATTTGAAGTAGAAACGTCTCTAGTCTCTACTTGACAATAATTAACGATCGCCTGTCAGCAGAATTAGAAAGAAGGAGTTAGGCTTACAAGGACATCGTTTCATGATTTCATGTATTTAGCGATTTTCTAAACATCCACAATTAATATTCAAATGAAAGCTGAAAAACTGCGAGTAATGCTTTTTACCGATCTGGAGAAGACCTTTCCTTCCGAATGCATACATTTTGGAAAAACATCTTACATTCAGTGATACAACTACCAATGAGAGTTATTCATCTCCTTCACCTCAGAAAATGCTTTATATATATTTTTTGAGGTTTCTGGGGGCGGCAATCAGCTTACAGCGGCATATGCGGTTAATCCGGCCCTGCTACTATGTGAACTATATTATTTTTTTATTGCTATGTGAGGAATTCAGCGGTCAAGAGGGAACCATGTCGCACATTCTGTTTTTACTTTTTATTAATAATATTACCTATGTCATTGAGGTATCTTTTCAGCAGATAAACTCGAGCGCTGAAGGAATTGAAGTGTTATTTAATCAACATATTTTTTACTATTTTTTTGCTAAAAAAACAAAATATAATTATTATCTTTCATTAAATCATTTAAACAAGTAGTAATATGGTAAACAATGGTGCAAATCAAGGAAGTACGCTCCCTTGATCATGGTCCTTCGAGCAATTTTCTGAACCTGCGATTAGAGAATATACAAGTTTCTTAAGCGAAATCGGTCCCTAAAGATGTACTAAGCCCTAAAAGAAGCTGAGCAAGCCCTGCGATTAGAGAAAACAAATCAGTTGTCAAGCAAAGCCAGTCCCTAGAGATATACTAAGCCCTAGAGGAAGCGGAGTAAATGTAGCGATGAGAGAAGGCTTATCAGTTTGGCAAGCGAAGCCAGTCCCTAGAAGTGTACTAAAGCCCTAGAGAAAACTGAGCACAGTATCCCTAGGGAGGGCCATCCCAGCCACGTAGAAGAATTCAACTAAAGCGAATCCGTAGAGATGTAATAAGCCCTACAAATAGCCAAAGCAAACAATCAGATCAATCTGTGTTCGGATGGCCAAAATCGGGGAAAATGTTTAACGATTATATTTTTTACTACAAAACCCATAAAATAATTATTATTCTTAATTTAATAAATTAAATACTCAAAACAATGGCGCTAGATCATCTAACTAGGAAGGTCAGGCATCTTTGTCGATTCAGCACGTAATACACACAAATCGTAAGTGTAGTAAACTTTGTCATTGTAATTAATGGTTCGTTTACAGTTCGTTATAGTTCAAGTTTAATTATGTATATAACATATAATATTAATAATATCTTCAAATTATTTTTTTTATATAAACAGGAATTACATTTTTGACAAAATTAGAATTAAACCCACCAACGTTTGTACTCAACTAAACTCAAAGGATTTACGCCCCCTTGAAGACCAGTTGCTTAAGAGAGTTTAAAGACTTGAGCATTACTTTGGACTCAAAGTTTAGCTTCAGAGATGGTGTCAATAAAGTTGTGTCACATACTAACAAAATGCTAGATTTAATTATTAGGGATTGTAGATCTTTTAATTGGAATGTAGCTGTATTATTTGGGACCTTATTTACAGTAAATACAAACTGACTATAGAAAATGTGCAGGATTTCTCAAATATGTATGGCTAAAAACACAATGAGTCTACCCAAAGGTTGGGATAAAGAATCCATTGTTGGTTGCCACATAGATTTCTAATGTAAAGCTTTCAATAAAGGCGAGAGTTATACATTATCCGATATATTTTTGTACAAGTAAGCCAGTGATCAGATTGTCTCTTCCTTGTTGTTGGATGACCTACAATTTCATGTTCCTATAGCTAACAAAAGTAGTGATTATTTAGGCATAAAACAGCTAGATCCAATGTTTCGTGCATGTCACCTGTATGCCGAATGTGTTTGTTGTACCGGGTGTTTCACTATAAATGGAACCCCCCTTTAACTTTTTCAATTGACGTTTTAGAAATAAACGTCAAATACAAAAAATAAAGGGTATGATGTGAAGTTTTTTGTGGCATAGCACGGTTGTATATAGGGTGTTCCACAAATGCGGGATTAAACGAAGTTTTATTTTTTTAAATGCAACACCCTATATATTATTGCATATTTGGATTTTGCGGAGAATTCTAGACA
>MU182819.1:269926-309904 GCA_016904865.1 Pissodes strobi | reverse complement strand
AGAAGTATAGGTATATCCCAACACTTTCCGTAACTGGGTAATCCACCGCACCCCGCCCGTGTTTGACGTTTGATTCGAGCGAGCGGCGGACGGGGAACTACCGAAATTATTTTCGCGTCCATACCAGATTTGAATTTAATTATATTTTAAATTTTAATGTTTGCAAATTTGCCACTATTTAGATGTTTTACTTACCCTAGTATGTACTTAAATACTATATTGTTAATATTAAATAATTTTAATATCAATGTTTTAAAATGTCGTGCCGATACCGATATTTTATCGGTATCGGCAACTGAAATATCGGTATCGGCCGATTATCGGTATCGGCAAAAAAAGCATATCGGTCGATCACTAATTCTAGTTAATCCAACTGAGAAAACAAATTCCTGACAATTTCTAATGAGATATTTATAGTGTAAATGTTAAATTTTGTGTATTTATGACAATCGGGGTTGCATCTAAAAGCTATCCATTGTTGTTAAATGAGTTAACAAAGACAGATTAGGTGCTCATCCCAAAGGTTGCCTATTACTAAAAACCATGTCCCTAAATTTTTGCCAATAATTTATATGTTATTTATAATATTGATATTTATATCAAACTCAACACTTGATATTTTGATTAGAGAATAATGACTAAATTTATTTATTGACGACAATTATTGTATATAAATGACAATTGGAATCTTTGCATATGTTTTATTTTACTTGGAGTATTGTCCTAAAAATTAAAACAAATATATTACAAATAATAATCATGTTTTTTATTACTAGTAATTGTTTTCCCATTAGTATACACTTCCAGGACTATCAAAATTAATGCCATTTAGTCAATCATACATTTTTTGGTAAATATAAAACACAAGAACGAAAACCAATTATGTCAGATGTGCCTTAGTACTAACCTAAAAGTGGTTAGTATATTTTAGGAGACAGCCATTTTACTGCACAAAGAAAACTATACAGTGTATACTAACATTTACTTGTATCTGACAGATTTCATTATCTATTTTGCAGTAAAGGAAACCCTTAATTAGAGAAAAAAATGCCAATTACAACCATTGGAAAGACAGGATCAAAACACCAGGCAAATATAAGCTACTAACAATTGTTACACATCCATTGCACACATACTGCCTTATAATTTTTTTAACACACACATAAAAATAAAGAGAAATGGACTGAAAACCTAATAAACTTCAATACAACTTATGGTTTTTTTCTAGCGAATAAAATGGCTGCTCTTTCTCTAAAACATTATTAAAAATCAGCACAAGTTGTCTTAATCTAAAAATAGACTTAATATCTTCCACTCCTGCCAGACCTGCGAGTAGGCGATGTCCGACGACCAGGTGATTTGCTGCTTGCCCTGCCCCTGGAACGGGAACGCGCACGCTTAGGAGACCTTGAACGAGAGCGTCCCCTAGGTGGTCCTGGTCGGCCACCTTTTCTACGAGAGTATAGATACCTACAAAAAAATATTATACTGGTCAGACACTCAAGTCAGAACAACTAAGGCACGCTGAAATACCTTGTGTTGACCAACTAGAAATCTTCGCTCAAATAGACAAATAAATAGGAGTTTGCACAATCAGACAATTACCATGGTTTGGTACTTATTTCAAAAATTGGTATTCAATCAAACATGATTTCCAAAATATTAAACTTCTGCAAAACGGTCGAACCTCGATATTTAAACAGTCCCCCCTTTAAGCATTAAAAATTATTGTGAAGTTTCAACTTCATACTAATTTGTGTCTTCTAGTTATTTAGAATAAAAATGTCTTCATATTAAAAACAAAGCATTTAGGACTTACGATTATATGAAGTTTTTGTCTTAAAATTGAGTAAGGGATAACACCCAGGTCAGGCACCTAATTACCACCATGTACCGGGTGGCCAACTAAGGATGGACGTCGGCCATAACTCGGTAACCGTTAGTCATTGGAGAAAAAAATATTGTGGAGTAAATCGGCCAAGGGAAATCGCTGGAAATTATTTTCAACTTTGTAGGATGGCCGCTAGGGGGCGCAACTGAAATGGCAAATCAAAAAAAGGGCCTTTTCTCCAAAAATATGAATGTAAAGATATATTATAAATATTACCATGGTAAAAAGTCAAAAATTTGTGACTTTACTAAAAGTATTTTGCTATATCTCGTAAATTATAGTGGTGGGGAAACGTCAAACATGTTTTCATTTAAATGACCATAACTCCGGTATGAGTCAACAGAATTGAACAAACTAGGTCTCGTTTAGAAGAGCTTTTATTGCCTAATAACGTGCTGCATAAAAATTATCCGATTAGTTTTCGCCGTTATCGCTAGAGGGCGCTGTATATCATTGCAACAGTTATCGCGGATTTTTATGAGAATTTCAAACAGTAGGCTATGTCTCTTTTTACATTGTTGAATAGAGGACGAAATTCCCTAAAATTCTACGCAAATCTGAACTTTCTATCTTTTTTTTAACCGGAGATATCATTAAAATAAATATTAGGTGGCTGGATTATGCAACGTTTCCGCAATTTAAGGGGATACTCTATGTTACATAAATAGTTATTGACCTCTAAGACATTAAATGAAAAATAGTGGTTCCAATATATTGATAAAAACCGCAATTGTCCTTAACACTGCCAATGTATGCACAAGAAAAGAGTAAAATATGTAAATAATCGTTTCCCCAAACAACTAATAAAAAAAAGTAGTAGGCTGTAAAAACAAAATTGAAAACAATACGTCAAAGAATTTAAACATTTTAGTTTTATGTCAATGTCATTTAGTTGCTACTTTCGTGTTTTCTTGTTCATATTTTTATTGTTATTCGTGTTGCGTTAATTTAGTTTTCCCAAAATCTTGTATACAAACGAAGAATTATTTGACATGGTTGGTGTTTATTTCGAATCCATGAGAAATGCTACAATTGCTGCCCGGGTTTATGCGCAGCAATACTCTGAGAGACGTAAAAGTTTTTCTTCGTTTGCAGACAACTGTAAACGTTCATTTTCCTGTATACCGCACACAACGCAGAGGACGCACGGAACAGAACGTCGTTAATGCTTACGTCGAGTTTAATCCTCAATTAAGTTCTAGGATCATTGGGCAAGACCTGGGAGTAACTCGAACTACTGTTCAAAACATCCTCAAAGAACACAAGTAAGCAACAACATGAACGAATCAAAAGATTGTAATTCCACAAAGGTCTATTTAATGACTTTTTCCCATCCTATCTTTCCAATCTTGTTGCATCAGTTGTTTCCCTCGTTTCAGATTACATCCTTATCACTTAGTCCTACATCAGGCATTGACTGCTGCATATTTCGATCGAAGACTGGATTATTGTCACTGGCTTTTGAGAGTGATAACGGAAAATCGGCAAGTTCTCTCGCATATATTGTGGACTGATGAGGCCACCTTTCATAGCAATGGGGGAATGATCTCCATAACACCCACTACTGGTCGAGAACAAATCCGCGTTGGATGCGAGAAATCCCGCACCAAGGTCGTTGGTCCGTAAGTTGTTGGGCAGGAATACTAGAAGGACGAATTATTGGCCCCTTTTTTTTGATAATCCACTAAATGATGAGAGTTACCTGAGGTTTTTAAGAGAGGAATTGCCGGTTCTGTTGAAGGAAGTGCCTCTTGCAATTCGACAAAGAATTATATTCCAGCACGATGGTTGTCCGGCACACTCCGCAGTGAACGTTCGGGAGTTTTTGGAAGCCAACTTCCCTGGTAGATGGATAGGACGGGGTAGCATATCTTTCCATGGCCGGCTCGATCACCCGACTTGACATGTCTCGATTTTTATTTATGGGGTCGAGTAAAAGACTTGGTTTTTGTCACCAGACCTACTACACGGGAAGACATGATTGCAAGAATAAGGCACACCATGCAAACTATTTCAGTTGCCGAGCTAGAGACCGTAGTTTGGAATACTCGAGATAAAATTCAAAAGTGCATCGAAAATGATGGACGGCATTTTGAACATTTAGGGCGACATTAATTAAAGTGGAAATTAATCTTTTTTGTTTTTCAAATTATTTTTCATTTAATGTATTAGAAGTCAATAACTATTTATGTAACATAGAGTAATTGCGGAGACGTTGCATAATCCAGCCACCTAATATTTATTTTAATGATATCTCCGGTTAGAAAAAAGATAGACAGTTCAGGTTTGTGTAGAATTTTAGGGAATTTCGTCCTATATTCAACAATGTAAAAAAATCCGCAATAACTGTTGCAATGATATACAGCGCCCTCTAGCGATAACGTCGAAATCTATTCGGATAATTTTTATGCAACACATTATTAGGCAATAAATGCTCTTTTAAACGAGACCTAGTTTGTTCAATTCAACATGTTTGACGTTTCCCCACCACTATATTTTATGAGATATAGCAAAATACTTTAAATAAAAAAAGTCACAAATTTTCTACTTTTTACGATGGTAATATTTATAATATATCTTTGCATTCATATTTTTGGAAAAAAGGCCCTTTTTTGATTTACCATTCCAGTTGCGCCCCTAGCGGCCATTCTACAAAGTTGAAAATAATTTCCAGCGATTTCCCTTGGCCGATTTACTCGACAATATTTTTTTCTTCAAGTTATATGACTAACGGTTACCGAGTTATGGCCGACGTCCAGCCTTAATTGGCCACCCGGTACAATATATAATTGTGGAGAGTTATTATGATTAATAAAGAAAAGTAAATGACAGAAATAAAAAGAGGAGTGAGGTTGGCGTGAGTAGTATAGTACTTAGATTTTTTTTTTAAATATCCACAATATCTAAAGTGCTTTAAGCAGTGCGTATTCCTTATATTCACCTATGGATCACAGGTTTGTGCAAGACAAAGGCAAATAATGATAAAATAGCAAAGGCGAAGATGACGTGCGCAGATGATCTGAAAATACATGTTAGCACTAGATGTATGAATAGAAGATAGATAGATACATTACCAATTTTACTGGAACAATTTTTTTTCCTTGAGAAATATGTTTAAAATTTTCTACATGCATACAAATACTGAAGAAAGCAAGTACACACCTATCTGTTCAAAATACAGTTTGATAACTTGCTATATGAATTATTAAAGTTGTAGTACATGTATCGGTGCCACAATATGGTAAACATGCAGTTTTTTTGATAACCTCAAATTTCATTCATAATGCAGAAAAATATGTAAAACTACCAGTCAACACAAAACTCTACAAAATCTGATATTGTCAAGCTAATCTATATAAAATAACTCAGACTGGGGCGAATATCACATACACTATCGAAATATTTAAAAGCATTTTAAATAAAAATAGATAACAAACATAAAATAATAAATGGAGAAAATTAAACAGTAATATCATTTAAAGTTGTATGTTTTGCTAAGCCAAAACATTTTCCTAGAAGGTGAATGAAATGCTGCAAAAAATAAAATCAATTTTAAGAAAATAACAATTAAGATCTGTTTTAAGCAGATCAGTCCATATAAGATTTTTTTTTTATTTACAATTACTCAAAAAGTAATTAATTCTTTAGACAATCTAGTGAATACAAATAAACAATTTTTGATGTTAACACAGGAATGGAAGCGGTTCAAACCGGCATACCTAACTTAAATATAAATTTGTTAAAGAAATTTCATTTACAATTTGAAAATGTACAGGGTGATCCCCTATAATGTCACCCCCCTTTAACTTTTTTATTTTAAGTGTCCCAAAAAAATTAAAAGTATGGTTATGTAGGTACTGAAAAATACTGTTTTTCTGCGTATAAAAAATATTGGAAAAATTATCATTATACAGGGAAAAACAAAAAGTTATTTTTTTTTCAATGGAACACCCTATATATGAATTTATTTTTCGATTTTTCGTAAAATTCTAAGCATATTTTATCTATGGTGTTATACCTCTAGAGTTAGTAGTTTCACAGCTATAAACAGTTGAAAATCGGTACTTTGGCTACTTTTCACCTTGGTAGCAAGAATATCATTAGAGATGGAGTAAAATGAACTTCACATTCCTATCTTAACTTTTCAAGAGCTATCTGACGATACTAACTGGCAGGCGGTACCATGGGTACCAAATCTGGTACCTCAGTAGGTACCATCAGTTAGCACCTTCAGATAGCTCTCGGAAAGTTGAGATAGGAATCCCTGTATAATGATCATTTTTCCAATATTTTTTATACATAGAAAAAAAGTATTTTTCAGTACCTATATAACAATACTTTTAATTTTTTTGGGACACTTAAAATAAAAAAGTTAAAGGGGGGCGACATTATAGGAGATCACCCTGTACAGGGTTATCCAACGAGGACTAGACAAGGCAATTTTTTGACTTTCCCTGTACTTTTATAAAAAAAAAACTGAAATAGCCATCTTATGTAATTTTCCCCCGCGAATTCGGATATGTTCAGCAAAAAACAACTGAACATCAAATAAAAGTGCTAGGGGTCACTTTGATATTTTTTTTAAATGGGATGCCATGTATATTATTGCATATTTGGATTGTGCGAAAAAGTCTAGACGGTTTTTGAAATATTGACAGTTGAAAATCGACCATTTACCAAGTTTGACAGCTTGTAAAATCTAAACGGCTAAAGATGGAACAAAACGGTTTGCACTTTCCTATATTGGTTTTTCATAAGCTATCGTATGACACTAACTTTAGATTTAACCAGAGGTTAAAAAATCCCGGATAAATTTAACTTCTGGTTAAATAAAAAGTTAGTGTCATACAATAGCTTATGAAAAACCAATATAGGAAAGTGCAAACCATTTTGTTCTATCTTTAGCCGTTTAGATTTTACAAGCTGTCAAATTTGGTAAATGGTCGATTTTCAACTGTCAATATTTCAAAAACCGTTAGAGATAGGCATAGGACATTTATTCATGAAATATGTCTAGACTTTTTCGCACAATCCAAATATGCAATAATATACATCCCATTTAATAATATATCAAAGTGACCCCTAGCACTTTTATTTGATGTTCAATTGTCTTTTTCCTGAACATATCCGAATTCGCGGGAGAAAATTACATAAGATGGCTATTTCAGTTTTTTTTATAAAAATACAGGGAAAGTCAAAAAATCACCATGTCTAGTCCTCGTTGGATAACCCTGTACAGGGTGATCCGCTATATTTTGACCAATGGATATCTCGGTTAATATTGGCGAACTTTTAGTATTTTTAGTATTTTTCCTGAACCATCATAAAATTAAATCAGAAAAAACAATCGAGCATCAGAAGTCATATATTTTTTACTAATGATTTTTTTAAATGGAATACCTGGTTTTTATTTTCACCGTTTGATACAGAATTCTTTTCTGATTTCAAATATATAATGGTTGATGGCATTATTTTCAGCCATTATGGAATTATATTGAATTTTATAAATCTACTCTTTTAAATAACTATCAATTTAGTAACCTATAAATGTTAATTAATCGTCATAGTTATAGTACGGGAGACCACGACCAAAACCCTTGATTATCGCTTTCCGTTTAAAACCATAAGAAATAGATAAAACATACTAAACCATGAATTTTTGCCTTATCAAATCAACTAGTATCCGGAAACGGTGCGTTTTAATGGGGCGCCGTTTCTGCTTTGCAAAAAATTAAGATGACAAAAATTTATTGCTATCCGTCTGGTTATTGGATAAACCAATGAACAGAAGCTGATATTGTAATAAAAAATTTTATATCAGACATCTGCGGTGTTGCACTTTTATAATATAATAACCGAACGTTGTATACACATCTAACCTTATAAATTTATCGCTGTCCGATTGAAATATTTTTTAACATACTTGTTTGAGTGACTTTATAATGTAAATAATGTTTTCAGACACTTTCAGTGGTGCGAAAGCAAAAAAGTTTTTAATAAAATTTTTGACGGACCTGTCTCACAGCCGGTGATGCTGGTAGAATTTGTCGCCTTGCGCGCAAAGGCCAGTCTGTCAGCTGTTTATTTTACAGTTCGACAGCAAGATAACCATGTCTTTTGGCATTGTTGTATAACAATGCTTTTGGTGTCAAATATTAAAGTAATTAAAAACAATTTTCAATGTTTCCTGCTCAATTATGGTCAACAAAAGTTTGTCTGATTAGCATCGGGCACAGGTTAATGTATCTGATATTAGCATTTTTGTGATGCAGTATCGTCTTTCTACCATATATATCTGATTTTAGACAAATAGTGATAAGTTTCCCCTCCCCCAAAATTTTACATGTTACGCACTCTCATAAAATGAAACGCACCGGAACACATTTCTGAAAATGGTTTTTTAAATATCACCTCGCCACAATTAACGAAAGGAGATGGTTTTCAGACAGATAACAAAGAGTTTTTTTTATTTTGTTATTTTTATTTATTTTATAAATTACCCTATGTATATGCACCACTATTTTTTTCTGATATCCAAAAAAACATATTATTTACACTATTATTTAACAGCATATCGAAAAGCAGACAGTTTGCTATGAGTTTTTAGGGTCCGAATTGATAACAACTTTAAAAATTAATTAAGGGCATAAGCACCACGCAAAATGTCTGAAAATACCAGTTTTCGAATCAAAATAATAAAATTACCAAAGCCACAAAGAAGTTTGCAGATAGCGATTGTCGAAAAATCTTGGTCGTGGCCTCCCGTACTATTATTATTGTCTCTCTGACAAGCGGATGATAATGCCAGTTGATTTCCTATGAATGTTGGGTTACACTGAGGCAGAGAAGCTGGAAATATTGAAGATATATATTATCTGCAGATGTAACAAGCGTGACGCATGTCAAGAATACAGACGGCGGCGTCATCCAGAGGTAAATAATACTCCTAGTGCCAACACTTTTCGAAACATTTTTAATCAATTATCGGCCCGAAAAACTTTACGAAGGCAAACAAGATGCCATGAAATACTTGAAGATGAAGAACTTGCTATTCTTTTGTATTTTGAAGGTGATTTACACAATGAAATTTTTATTTTTTATGTTGCTATCGTCACATTATTTTATTTTTAGAGAATCCCCAAAATTCTATTAGAAACTGCTCAAGGTATCTAGGAAAATCGTATGGAAGAATCTTTAGGATATTAAAAAAGTTTAAATTTCACGATTATAAACTACACAAAGTGCAGAAATTATCTGATGAATAAAAGCAAAGGCAATTGGAATATTGTCGCTATATGATAAATTTATTACAGAACGATGCAGATTTATTTAATAACATTATTTGGACAGATGAAAATTCTTTCAATACAGCATCGGTTCCAAATCCCAAAAATACACATTTTTGAGGCATCACAGAATCCTTTTTTAACTATTGAAATTATGCGACCTGGACGGGTATCATTAAATGTTTGGGTTAGTTTGGGTTAGTAATAATTAATATTATTACATTCGTAATAAGATTATTGGCCCAGTCTTCTTCGAGGGATCATTGAACGGACACCGATATCATGAACTTCTCACCAACGAGATTGATGAAATTGTCACCAATTTTCTGCTAAATGTAGCAAGACATTTTATATGGCAGCAGGATGGTGCACCAGGTCATAGTGTTCTATTTGCCAGGGAATTTTTAAATCAAAATTATGAGACTTGGATGGCCTCCTAACAGTCCGGACATAGCCCCGTTAGATACATCTCTGTGGGGATATTTGAAAGATAAAATAAATTCAATGCGGCTGAATGATATTGAACAAATGGAAGTTCATATACAAAATGAAATTAATTTTTTAAATAATGAAAGACCCGATTTTATTGCACGTGCCATAGAGCGATTGAAAGCTGGCTACCGCTTGTGTATTCAAATGGGCGGGGGACACTTTGAGCACCTGTTAAAATAACTTTGCAATAAATTATTATATTGAGCTGTTTATTAATTAAAATTGTTTCGAAAAGTGCTGGCACTAGGAATATTATTTACCTCTGGATGACGCCGTCTATCTTCTTGACGTGCGGCACGCTTATCCCATCTTTCATAGGAAATCAACTGACATTATCATCCGCTTGTCAGAGAGACAATAATAACCATGGCAAATATGGCAATTAATTAAATTAGGTTACTAAATTGTTAGTTATTTAAAGAAGTAGATTTATAAAATTCAATATAATTCCATAACGGCTGAAAATAATGCATTCAACCCTTATATGTTTGAAATCAGAAAAGAATTCTGTATAAAACGGTGAAAAGAAAAACTAGGCATTTCATTAAAAAAATCATAATTAATAAAATATATTTGACTTCTGATGCTCGATTGTTTTTTCTGATTAGGAAAAATACTAAAAGTTCGCTAATTTAAACTTCTTTCTAAAACCAATATTAATCGA
Source organism: Pissodes strobi (assembly GCA_016904865.1). Lineage (NCBI taxonomy): Eukaryota > Metazoa > Arthropoda > Insecta > Coleoptera > Curculionidae > Pissodes > Pissodes strobi. The sequence goes on along the minus strand of MU182819.1, from coordinate 299,571 downwards.
GATATTCATTGGTCAAAATATAGAGGATCACCCTGTACATAATTTTGTTGGCTTCTATTCTTCCACAGTTTTTGGATTCAAATATGTTTTTGATAAGTTAAAAGTATTAAAGTTTACAAGTAAGCAGTTCCAGAAGTTTATACAAGAAATTAAATTTGGCACAAAGGCGCCTCACTCCATACTCGTTACAAAAATGTTTAGATGTAGGTAAAAAGAGAAATTTGCACTTACCTTCTCAATTCTCTAGAAATGGGCTTCAAGTGCATGAAATTGCAAAATCCAGACCTTGTACATTCACCCATTTCATACTGGCGACAGCATGCTTCCCTAAAATCTGTAACAGGGCTGAGTTCTGCATAAACAGGACGACCGCCAAACCAACGATTATTGAGGTCGTTCACTGCACGTTCCGCATCCTCTTCTTTACGAAACTAGTTAAAAAGTAATGGAAAGCATTAAAAAAAATCGAAATCATAATATCAAAGTTTCAATATCAGCAAATTGTAAAAAGACTTTATGTAAATGGAAAACAGTAAAATTCAGTAAGAGCTAATAACTTGATTAAAATAGTGGCAGCAAATTAAGCATAAGAGGTGATCTGATGAACATGTGTTAAATTTAAAGAAAGAAATAATTTAAAAACACTTACTTTCATGTAAGTCCACATAAAAAGCATTTTATTCTATAACTTCATACAAAATAATCTGTAATATTTTTGTTTTACAGATATTCTGTTTCAGATATTTCTTAATTAATAACACTTCAAACCTGAAACTTTTTTGTTGATTGATTTGGCAAGAACAGATAATCTACAAATGGATAATCGAGAGTATGTTGTATATCTAAAGGCGAGAATACACATGCGTGTTACACGCATAGAAGCATGCCAGTCACTGGAAGATGCGTGTTACTTGCATGTGTGACTCTCGCTGCCAGTTAAAAAGCACACCAGGAGATAGCACGCTAGTAGATCGCAAGACGTTTAATTTTTCTGTGCAAGTAGTGCGGGTGTGGGGAGGGAGAAAAGCATGCCAGTTGTGTCGAAATGTGTGTGAATGACGTCGTTGTCATGCTATTTTACTAGCATGTGTATTTTTAGTAGTCCAAGGACAAGTAGTTAGCATACAAGTTACTGGACACTGGCATGCTATTTTACTTGCATGCGTATTCTCGCCTTAAAGGCGAGAATACACATGCAAGTAAAATAGCATGCCAGTGTCCAGTAACTTGCAGGCTAACTACTTGCCCTTGGACTACCAAAAATACACATGCTAGTAAATTCACACACAATCAAACGTCTTGCTATCTACTAGCGTGCTATCTTCTAGCGTGCTTTTTAACTGGCAGCGAGAGTCACACATGCAAGTCGCAAGCACTTTCCAGTAACTGGCATGCTTCTATGCATGTAACAAGCATGTGTATTCTCGCCTTAATACATATCTAATTACTCATTTTTGTAATGGGTGCAACAAGATTTGTACAAGCAGAATACTAACCCAAACTGTAAGATACTACAAGTGAGCAATTGACCATCAATACAAAGTATCTAAACAATTGCCTTATCACTCTATATCCAGTACAGACCCAATATATTTCAAAAAGTAATTCCTACTGGCAATAATGCAATAACCTCTACTAGGAGAAAGCTTCATCACTCTATACTATATTCAAATAAAATACAAATTTATTATTCCATTTTGTGATTACAATTACACATAAAAAGGTGATGATTTCTTAGTAGAAAACCAATTTTTATGAAGTGTAAATCATCTTTTATTTATTATTCTCGATTAGTATCTTCTATAGTGAAGGCCCAAAACAGGGATTTGGAGGCGGCTGTGAACCAGCCTTGACATAACACATTAAGTTAGATTAGACAAACACCGCAAAATATTTAGTGTTTGATCTATCAGTTAAATATACTATGCCAGTGTGAAAAACTGTATATTCTAATAATGTTCAGGATATTGTTATATTTATGTAACTTATTCTTTATCACATTAATTTGTAAGTTCTGCTCCCCTAACATGAAATTATCTATATTTCAGTTTGTAACACATCACACATTGCAAAAAAATAAATACAAGACAACTTACTGTTTAATCAAATTAAGAGAGTTTAGAGAACTTTCCTTAGGCAGGAACCTAACTTTTAAATGTGTTATCGAGCGTTTTAGGTGTAGGTATGTATTTCTACATAGGTATTCCATCTATTCTGTTTATTGATTAAGATTATTCTGTTCACTAATTCAGATTTAACGCATGGGCTTCCGCTCGCTTCGGGGTGCAACTAGACAAAACTAACTGAAACTAACCTAAACTAACCCAAATTTACAAAAAGAAACAAACATAACCTCAAAAAAATAAAGAAAACATGTGTCCACGTTCCAACCGCAGAATCTGGCCACTAGACCATTTAGACCTGGTAGAATCAACTGACTCAACCGTAGATAAACTGAAAGTGATATTAATCCACCAATCAGAAGTGACTAATATAGCATCGTGGCGAGGATCTTAAAATGCATGAGATTGAGGTTGGCATACTTGTTTAAGGTATCTGAGTGTGTGATGAAAATGATATTGAAAGATTTCAACTGAACCAGGTATGATTTGGTTGTGCTAAATTACAGTGATTTTGAAACGACCTATGTACAGGGTCCGCCAACGAGGACTGAACAGGGCATTATTTTCGACTTTCCTTGTATTTTTGGAGGAAACGAAAATAGCAGTTCGATGTAACTTTTTTCATAGAATTTTAAAATGTCGCTTAGAAAACAACTGAACCTCAAACAAAAGAGTTACGGCTTACATTCTTGTTTTTTTAAATGGAATACCCTGTATATTATTGCATATTTGGATTGTGCGAAAAAGTCTAGACATATTTCATGAATAATGTCCTATATGCCTATCTCTAACGGTTTTTGAAATATCGACAGTTGAAAATCGACCATTTGCCAAGTTTGACAGCTTGTAAAATCTAAACGGCTAAATATAGAACAAAACGGTTTGCACTTTCCTATGTTGGTTTTTCATAAGCTATCGTATGACACTAATTTTAGATTTAACCCGAGGTTAAAAAATCCCGGATAAATTTAACCCCTGGTTAAATAAAAAGTTAGTGTCATACAACAGCTTATGAAAAACCAATATAGGAACGTGCAAACCGTTTTGTTCTATATTTAGCCATTTAGATTTTACAAGCAGTCAAACTTGGTAAATGGTCGATTTTCAACTGTCAATATTTCAAAAACCGTTAGAGATAGGTATAGGACATTATTCATGAAATATGTCTAGACTTTTTCGTCCAATCCAAATATGCAATAATATAAGGGTATTCCATTTAAAAAAACAAGAATGTACGCCGTAACTCTTGTTTGAGATTCAGTTGTTTTTTAAGCGACATTTTAAAATTCTACGAAAAAAGTTACATCGAACTGCTATTTTCGTTTCCTCCAAAAATTCAAGGAGTCAAAAATAATGCCCTGTTCAGTCCTCGTTGGCGGACCCTGCACATATTATTTAAAATCAAAAAAAATTTTAACCTTGTACTGCATATATGTACTTGAAGCAGTTTCGTATGTACATAAAAATAGAAGTAGTTTCTTAAAATGTGAAGATGTAAACTTTTATTCAACACGTTCCTCTAACAATTTTTATATTCCACCGTATAGGCTAACACAAACAGAAAAAGGTCCCCTGGTGATGTATCTGAGAATGTACAATTGTTTACCATCTACAATTAAATCTCTCGAAAATTATAAAAAATTTAGAAATAAAACAAGAGACTTTCTTGTAAATCATTAATTTTATTCGTTCGTAGAGTATTTTCAGATTTGTGATACCTAATGTTAAGATTAATGTTGTGATAATTGTATTGTTTGTTTTGTTTGTTAATTTGATTGTAATTTAATTTTAATTAGGTTAGTGTTTTAATTGACAATTTCTATACTTATAATATAAGTCTGATGGAAATGAATAAATAAATAAATAAATAAATATGTAGACACTTGGTTGATTTTAATAATAGGTGTTTAGTGTTTAATATATGTAAGTAGTGTAGATCTAATTTAAACTAAACATCGTACTCATATGACAAACCTATGTCAAAATGTATTGATATGCAGTGAATTTTTAAAATAAATAAGTGTGCTGTACCTAAGTGGAGAAGCATAGTATATACTTGGCGAGTTTTTTGACGACAGTTTGGGCTAGGTTTGTTCATATAGTATCTGATGTCCTATTAGGACTGAATGTTTTAAGATCTACTTTTAATTTACTTTTAGGTGTCACTTTGTAGCAGTTTAAATTGCGTTTTCATAGTGTAATAAATTACTTAGTATAGCAGAATCGACTCTGAAAAAAGGCTAATTTTTTACTTAACTTAACTAACACCAATATTGTATACCTTACAAATGTTTGCCTATTCTCTCCACTTATTCATAAAATAGAGCAAGCGGCTCTATTTTATGAATAAGTGGAGAGAATAGGAAAATATTTGTAAGGTAAACATGAATCCTCCACAACAATATAGAACATATCTACACCAATATTGTATATTTGAGATCACTTTAAGCAACTGCATGTGTTCAATGTTTGTTCAATCTTGTTTGTTAACTTATAAACTAATATCAATGAAATATTGTCTTACAACACAGTTTTATCCACAATATCGAAATATAATTTTTGCATCGATGCGTGTTTTGCTAACCATTTTAGCATCATTAGAAGATGATCCCTCTCCTGATAATGCTAACATGGTTAGTGAAATGCATATCATATCAAAAATTCAAACCCCAGATTAGATAAAATATTGGGCTTATTGTTTTCAAATGTGAAAAATATCTTTGTATAATAATATGGTATGTTCAATGTGGCATACTTCTAACACTTAAATTATTTTCACTGATTAACATTTTCAACAATACTTATCATTTTGTAAATTGCGAGGGTCAACAACGGCTGGGCGAACTTTATATAAAAAATTAATTTGTTTGCCTTTTACCCAAATATTTTCCCATGGAATTACATTACTTATATTACATTTTACAAGGATATTTTGCAAACTTTAGAATAGCAGTAATAGCTTACACAAAAATTATTTTCTACTGTACATTCCAGGTGTTTGTTTGAACACAAAAGTTTTCCACAGAAATGCATTATTTTAATTTTCTGATGAAATTTTGTAAAATGTAGGAAATGGAAATCAGCTAAATGACTGACAACTCTTTCCACTAACTGTTTATATGAAATCTTGTATATTTGCCACTTTTTTTTTATTTTCTACAAATCTTGCTGAAATTCAGCTCTTGTGGACTAACCCAAACTAATTTATAAAGTGGAAATAATAGAAATATTTAAAGACTTTCCTCAAATTGTGTGCAAAAAAATTACTTCATTAAAAAGCAATTTAGTAGCAAAATCAAATTATCATTTTTTTTAACAGATTTTCGCGTCTAAAATAGAAAAGGAATGAAATTTTTTGTTAATTAGGTATTTTTGTAGCAAGGCAACAATGTTGTTTTCTTAGTTTTCTAGACCAGCCTATACTAAAAAAATTATAAGAATACCCAATTTCACTTAAATTATGATATGAAAATATTCTTATTTTCCTCAAAATAAAGCATTTATATATATGGAAAAAAATATGGACATGTATCCTAATTAATTATCTTTAACTGTGCATTTTTTACAAAACCCTCTCTTTTCTAATTGATTTCCTCTAAAAGAAAATTAGACCAAAAGTGCTTCATCTATTTATAGATGGTGTATCTATTGGAAGACAGATTGAAATAAAATACCTGGATGTGATATTTCAACTGAACTCTAAATTTAATAACCACTATTATCCTATAGTAAATAAAGGCATTTATAGTGCTGGGTTTCGTAATTCGTAACAGTAAAACCATTGAGACTACAACAATTTTGAGACAGTATAATTCACTTGTAAGATATTTGGACCATGTGTCCAGTCTGGCAGTACTTAATTGAGAATGTGCAATGATTCCTTAGGCACTTGCATGTTTAGAAATAAAATTGTTATTTATATTGGGTCTCATATAGGGAAAAATAGTCATGTATGCTGATGATACTATGTGTATACTTAGTGATAGGACTGTGCAAGGACTTACTTAGTATTAAGATCGAGACTGCTGTGAACAAAATGAAGAAGTGGTTTGAGGCAAGTAGGTTAGTACTGGATGTGGGTAAATCCAACATTGTCCTGTTTGAAAGTAAATATGTTTCTGTGAGTACTATACCTTTTCAATACCCTTTAGATACAATTTGTGCAACTAAAATATTGGGTCTCATTGTAGACTCTAAATTGACTTTCAGCACTCATTTAAAAAACCTTAACTTAAAATGAAATTCTATATTTTACACTACACTAATAGATGTTTGAGAGAGATAATTTCCATAAAAATTCTAAAGTGTGTGTATTATGGCTACTTCCATTCCAAAATGACCTATGCTGTACAGTTCTGGAGAGTGGTCAAGGGTTAAGCATTTGGATATTTAGGGCTCAAAAAAGATGTATCCGAATAATCCACAGGCTTGCCCTGTGGGCATCATGCAGAAATTATTTTAGGGATAGCAAAATTATGACCTTGCGAGGGTGTTATATTTACAAAATTCTATTGGACACTCATAAGTGCAGAAAACTTCTACTAATCAGGAATATAATCTCCGTAAAGATTTACTCAGACCAGATTTTCCACATATCTGAATAGTTTAATCTATCAGGGAATAAAATTATACAATCTGCTTCCTGTGGAACTAAAAATTGCTCGCATTAATCTATATAAAAGAAAAATTAAAGGAATGCTTATAAATAATGTCTTCTCTGATGTGTGTAAGTTTGAATTGTTTCTCAGTAAAGCTTGAGTGTTTAATTGTTATTATTAATCCATATACGAGCAGCTTATGTAATGTAGATGCATTTGTTTATTGCTGTTGTTCTTCTGTTTTAATGCACTATCCTTAAGTTCGTGTTTATAATTTATGTGACTGATATATGATTGATTTTGATTTGATTTTTGTATTTGTAATTTTATCTCTGACAATTTTACTGTACCTGATTTTGATATATATTTATGTCACTAACAATACCTAATGCAAATATTTTAAAATGGACAATAAACGATTTTTGAATTTGGATTGAATGTCTTAATATTAATACTCTCTGTTCCAGAAGGAAAACAAGGCTGTGCCATATTATTATTATTATATAAAATTTAAAGACTGTGATCTAATAATCTGAATATATATAATACCTTTATATAAACATTCCCGACTAGGTGATCTCCGAGGTTGTCGCAAACATTCATCTCTTCAATTTCACCATATTTATCTTCACATTCTACAAACACATCTTCAAAAAAGTTATCATAATGCTCCTGCATTTCTTCATCTGATACATTGGCAACCACTAAAAATTAACCAAACACCTTGATAAACTGATCTTCATTGCAATTGAATGAAAATATTTTACTCTGTTAGGCAGTACCTATTTTATAAGAATCATGGATCATAAGAACTCATACTGAGAGAGAGGTACTTCAGCACGGGTCGCTCAAAGCTTTTGCCTATTTCGCAAATACCTTTGAATCAAACAATAGATACAAAAAGCAAGAAGCTTAAACTACTAAAACAATACAAATTAATAGTATACTTACAATGACTCCCATCTGCAGATTTAGCAGAATTTTGCGGATTTACGTACAGATTTTGTAATAAACATGTTTGGGAGAACGTAGGCTTATTGTGAATTCTGGAACAACGGTCGCCATGTCGACAAGCACCGATTTTAAAATAAAAGGAGCAGTTTACCCTAAAAATAACAATTTCTTTAAATGAAGAATTAAGGGCGATAATGAATTTTACTTACTTGTCTTTTTCTGTGCCAAAAATAGAGGCCAAATACTCAGCCATTGCGGCGGATCACTTTTTCTACCAAGCCAAGGATCCAAGGAAAAACGACGAAACCAAACAACCAAACGTCTACTACTGTCCACTGAATGACACAATTGACAGTTGACGTGAGTCACGGGACTGACACTTATGACAGCCAGACCCTTTGACAAGGGAAGGGAGTGGATAGATAATCTCGCTTTACGGCAGCGCGCAGTACGTGCACCGATCTCAATAATGGAGATCGGTGAGTACGTGTGATCAAAAATCGAACGGACGCCATTAATAGGAGCCAGACATTCAAAGCTGCACCTCCGTGTATTTTGGTGATTTTTGCTGTGAAAAACTCTCAAAATACTTCAATTTGTCCATAACAATATGGTGTTTTGTCGTGCTTATGGCAGTAAAAGTCGCAATGACCGAAAGGAGCCTGGAATTACTTTTCACAGGTAAATATAGTTTACACCTAGTTCTTGCTGACGCTAATATTTATTATTTATTTTCTTTGTGTAAGCTGAGATATAGATTATTTCAAAATATGATTACGAGTATACGTCTTCAGGATGCCTTTCTTTGTAATTTTATACTAGCTTTGTTAACATTTTTCAGTCATGATTGCTAATAAGAATCACATAATTCCCCTTGAAAATGGCCTGTCGCGCAGTTGCGTAGATTGTTTTGATGTTTTAAGGAAATATATTTATTTGTTATATTTCAATCATTGCACTTTGTGATTTAAGCCAGTAATAGAAGTATTATGAGTATAAAATAATATGTATAATTTAGTGACGAAAATGTATGACGCTTGTCAAATCGTGGAGCCAACCCGTAACAGAACAGCTGCCGGTTTTACCCGTCCACTCCCTTCCCTTGTCAAAGCCAGACCATTATGGATTTGAACCTTAGACTAAATAATAAAGATAGACTCTGCGTTTCATTCATATTTATGCTGCCGCCCTGGCCCCAACAATGTATACCCCCCTAACCCACCAAATAAAACAAAGCATGCACAAATTAATGAAACTAAAGAAGTGGGGATGGCTTCTGCGGGCGACAAGCACCTCCCACTGCAGCTCGCGGCCGGCGATTCGCCGATGCGCGCGGCCACCTGCCTGGCCGCTAGGAATTCGCTCGCAGACACGTTTTAATGATGGGGCTAGTGGAATAGCAAAACAACTACCTCTTTTTCAACTATATACTCTAAGATTTGAACCATATATGATTTGAACCCGACTCGCCGAAGTGGCCAACCATGCAGACCCCTAGACCATCTGCTGACTCACAAACAACTGGTTGCATCGCGAAGACATGCGTCACCTCACGTAACTAGCCAACCACGCGCCTCTCATTCAGAAGTGCACTATGTACTGAAATCTCGGTACCGGTAGGAAGCATTTTGCTAGGCCGAGATCAAGATTGATAGAGGATAGCTTGCCTTGATCTGACGATCCCGACTAGTGTGACGTCATCTTTGTGCCGCGAGTGTGCATTAGACATTCGAGCTGTCTTTGATAATGAGAATTAGTTTACTTTTTTAATGCTATTTTCCTTACAATTATGAACAATTAGTTACTCAGTTACTTCAGGCCCATATAGTAACCAAACATAACACTACTTGAAACTGATTTATACCACGTTTTCGTTTTATTATTATATTAGCTCGCTTTCGTGTCCGTTTGTCTACAAATCTTAGAATCGATCTTAACCTAACTTCCCATTAACCGATTTTAATGAAATTTGGTACATTTATTTACGTTCAGTGACAATACAATATTATTTAAAAAAATACGTTTGTGGAGGGTGGGGGTCGTTGAGAGGGTGAGAGGTGGTTAATATTGATACAAATTCACAGCGTTTCAACCAAATCTGCTACGAATATGCAGTTCTCAGATTTGATTTCCTCTAAATATTTCCCAATTTTAGAGGTAAAAACTAGGGTCGTTGGAGGAGTCGTTGAGGGGGTGAAAGGAGTTTAATATATATAAAAATTCATATCTTTTGAATCAAAGCTGCTACGAATATGCAGTTTTCAGTTCCTGTAAATATTTCGTAATTTTAGAGAGGAAATCTAAGCTGGGGTTCAGCTGAGAGGTTGGGAGGGGGTTGATATATAAAAAGAACAAAGGAGATAAATAATAATTTACACACGTGAGACTAAAAAGCAGAAAATATTTGCTTAAAATTATACCACGTTTTGAATAAACTGACTAAAAAGTATAAAATCATAGGTATGATAATGCTTGTAAGGGTAAAAAATAAAATTAAATAATTTAACACTAAGTGGTCGTCTTTCTCATTTTTTTAAGAACTCTTCTTTGGGAATCAGAAGGATGTTCTGTGTGTGCTCTTTTCAAACTAGCCTCTTGCTTGCTGTTGGCGGACAAATGCTTTTTTCTACGACTGCCCTGAAAATAGACAAAAACGCACTAACTGCGTTTGAAAACTGGACATTTCACATGCTTATTCGGGTATTTAGATTAAAGGGCTTCGACTCCGTTTTAGAGCTTCGCCCTCAGAGGTCCCATTCCCAGATCTCTAAAAAAGGGGGCCCAATTTTAGGGCTTCACTCCCCCTAGGGGCCCCTTTTTGCAAAACTGTAGAAAATTAGACTCTTATACCAGGGGCCCCCTTTTAAGGCTTGGGGCCCAATTTTAGGGCATCGCCCCTGGAGGCTCCATTCCTAAATCTGTAAAAATGGGAGTCCTGTACCATAGCTCCATTCTAGGGTTTCGCCCCCCTGGGGGCCACATTTGAGGGTTTCGCCCCAGGTGGTAGCCCCTTTTCCAAATGTGTCAAATATGAGGCTCCCACACCGGGGGCCCCATTCATAAGCTTCGGCCCCCGAGGGCCCCATTTTAAAATCTGTGAAAAATCGGCCCCGTACCAGGGGTCTCATTTCAGGGCTTTGGGCCTCAAGGAGTCCCAATTTAGGGCTTCACCCTCGGATGCTCCCTTTCCGAATATGTAATAAATGGGTCCCCTGAGGAAAGGCAAAGCCATAAGAGGAGACCGCCGGTGAATGACACCTTTTTCCAAAGATATGAAAATAATAACTCCAAAAATTAAGGGCGGAACCCTAGAATGAGAGGCGAATCTCAATTACCTACTCATCAACTAGTTACACAAATTGCTATAGAAGTGTGTATGGTCTTTGTAAACTATAAATTTTAATTTAAAGACAAGATGCTTGATATATTGATATTATAAAATAATAAATATTTTATAATATCAATATTATTTGCAGTCGTAGAAAAAGTATAGTATGCAACGCGTGTAAAAAGTGTTATTTTCAACACAATACTATTATTAGATCCTCTGGTACATCTTTGACTTTTTTTTTTAATTTTTAACACTGTTTCCTGAACAATATGTTTCTTAAAGGAAAATTTATTTTCATGATTTTTTTTAAATAGTGTTCCATTTTAAAAACTTCTAAATGTCTATTAAATTAAGTATATCTATAAAACGCACAAAAAAATCCACGATTTAATGATACAAATCCACCAAAACACGATTAAAACACTACGGCGGACCAAGATTTATAAGAATCTTGATGGCCAACGACGCGTCGCTGCACAAAGATGACGTAGCCAGTCCCCTCTCACGTATTCCCCGCCGTGGCTATCAAGGCAACCTATCCTCTACCAATCTTGGGCCGACATGAGCTTTGTTCCAACCGACTAGAAAATCGTACGAGGGACCGTCATTTCTAGTTGTCAATTTCATTTTTGAAGGTGATAAATACCTGTCATGTTGATAAACGAATTATGCCACTGGAAATTACCGTCCCATGTACGGTTTCTTGCTCAGTTGGAACAGAGCTATGACATCGATAATTCCGATACATTCGACCATTACGCATGTACACGGCTTTCGCATCAAAAACTTAGTGGACGCGTTAGACCCCTTTCATTTGCGGCTTGCGCTATATTTATTTACATTTAGCCAGTTTAACCTCTCATTTTTTCACTTTTTTTCAGTCGCCCTTTTCCTTTCTATATTAATACAATATAGTTGTTAATATTATTTTTATTTAATTAGAATGATGAATGGTAGTTTGTTGTAAAAATATGGCTGCTCAAGTAAAAGAAGCGTTTCAGAAATTTGACAATATTGAACACACATACGAGGTAAACTTTGAACTAAAATGCAATCCTAATATTTGATTCGGAATATGTTTTTCTATTTTAGTTTTTGCATAACTGCGTTACGGATATATCTAATATTAATGACAATGCAGAAGTAAGCAACAATAACAGTCAAGAAAACCAAGAACTATACAGTGCAAGGAAAATTATTCAAAATTTTTACCGCCAACGTGTGACGAACGAAAATTTTCCTTTACCATCAGAATTGCCTAAAAATGTGGCAACTGCTTTAGAGACTGTTTTCAAACTTCGTTACACGGACATTGTAAATTCTCTTGTAAGAGAAAAACTTATCAGAAATGGACACAAGTTGGTTGAAACCTTTGACTGGAAATTAAAATTGGTTCTCGGTTCATCAAAGCTTGCCAGCCTTCGAGAACCCATCTGCCAAGTGGAGTTGAACTGCATTAATATTGGACAGGACTTAAACCCACACAAGAGTACCATAAATTTTGAATGTGATGTGGAGAAACTTGACAAACTAATTACAGTGTTAAGCAGAGTTAAAAATGAACTCAATGGTATTCAGAATTAGCTATCTATCAATATTTATGTTGTATTGAACTTTAAAATCATATTTATTAGCAGTGAAAATATGAATAGGTATGATGCTCAGTACCTATAATGTGTGATATCTAATCTACAGTTGGTTGGCATTTTTGAACATCTCTTATTTGGCTTGGATAGCAATATATTATGGATGGAAACCACTAAGAATCCATTCAAAAAGGAAAAATTCTTTTATTACAAAAGTCTCTTAACAATTGTGGAAATGAATAAGTTCAGTAGTGAAGTGAAAAATTACCAGTCAGCAGAATAATAGTAGGTGACAGATATTACACATGAATGTACCTGTATTTTCCAGTGTATTATCGAGAGATGAATGAAACGTGAATTATAAATTGAACTTTATATCTAAATCCAAAAATCACTATTTCCTTGCTATCAGAAAACAAAAACCGTTAGATGCTGATGATATACCTAATAGTTGTCTGCATAATTTGAAGGAAGAGATTTATTGGGTTTAAAGCATTAAGCAATCTTATTTTTCATACCTAAATTTTATAAGTGTAATTACCGAGGTAATTACCAAATTCTTTTTTGGTAGGTGTACATCTCAGTATGCATACTTGTAATTGGTGGCATGCCAAAATCATGTACCTAAGTACATTGCAAACACAAAAATAGAGTCAGCAGATCAGATACAATCACTTGAATATGCAAAAATATTAATTTAGAATTAACAAAAAAGGGGGAAGTAATATAATTTTCAAGATGAGTAAAAGTAATTTAAAAAAGCAACATAATTTGATTATATTCTGTGATTCAATTCATCAGCTGCTTGTTGAACAATTCACTGTAAAAATTATATCTTGATATATAAATTATATGTATATGGTTGAATGTCTTCTCACCTACCCGTAATAAACAAAAGTGAATAAGTTATGCCTTTTCTAAATAGATCAAATATGGCATAGAATATATTTAAAATGTTGAAAAACAAAGTTTTTAGGTGCATGTACTTTACCACTCTATGTACACACATGTGTCTTGAGTGCATACCTATGTATACAGTAGAGTGGGTGGTTATTTTGTTTTGACGGATATGCATTTACATCATCTACATGTAGGGATATCATAATATGGTTTTCAAATATTCTACGCTACCTATGAGATTTATTTGTTAGTCGGGTAGTTAGAGAAAATTGGTATACACTCTTAAACATGCATGTTTGCAATTAATTGGCTAATTATCTTAACGTTTTTAGAGAATTAAGGACAGTTACTGTTGTTGTGTGACCACATAACAGTTCCTGTTACAAAAATTAAATATTATATATTATATTGCTATATTATAGATAAGTTCCTCAAAGTCTCTTTGAGAAAAATCTATTTTCTCACACACTCAAAACATATTATTTAATTCTCGATTTAACTAAATCTAGTGATTCAATTTCATAGATAACACAAATATGTAAGATAATTTCTGCTGATCTCGGAATAAATGCAATGTTGTCAGTTTGACAACGTTCCGAATTTTGTGGAGGCTATGAACTGTAAACCATAGACAAAGAAAGCTTTATCTATGCTGTAAACATAATCCATAGTTTTTATATTTTATTTTAATGTTTTGAGAGTTTTTTACGTGAAATTTTAGGATCGTTTATCTTAACATCAAATTGTAAATCCTTAAAAACAGAAATGTATTTATTGCAATGATTAATATATAAAGGCAACTCGGATGAGCGCGAATCTAGTATTTCCCGACCGGTTTCCCCATTTCATTCTACTATGACAAATTTGGCTTGTTTCTTGATAGTTTGGTGAAGGTAAATTTAAAATTTAACTTTTAGGCTCTGACTGTTGTATATGTAGCTTTTTAAGATCCTTTACAGGCGTAGGCGACCATGTGAATATCGGCCTCTCCTATTGGTCGATCCGCATGGCCCTCCGCTCGCTACGGGGGCTCAAGAAAAAGAAACTAACCCAAGACATACCCAAAATCAAGAAAAAACTGTTTAGAAACATAATCTTAAAAAAAAAAGCAACGGGGTTTGAACCCAGGTGAGACCCAACCACCTATACCTCTCGACCACGAAAGCGACAAATTGATTGCATCACGAAGACATATTGTAATACGAGATGGATCGACCAATAGGAGAGCTCGATGTTCATATAGTCGCCTACGCCTGTATAGGATCTTAAAATGCAGCTCGTTGAATTCTTGCTTTGTACTTTGCACATGAGATGGCGATTCGATCGCTAGCTTTGGCGGGAAATTGTATCTACTTATAAGTATAATATAAAATACTTCTACCACAGAATAACCAACAGTTCTACTATGCTTTCTTAATCTATAAAGAATATAAAATTCCACCTTATAGAATGCAACTTGCAACTCCTACTATACAGAAACCTGCAAATTGACAATAATCGATCTTTAAATCTCATGATGCATCATTTATTTCTTTTAGTTTAATATAAACAATGTCGTAAATATATTGAGTTTTTTTTGCTGACTGTGCTGTGATAAATGAAAAAAAAAACCTTTTTTTACGTTTTCATTTCGACACCCAATAAGGAGTGTCGAAAAGAACTTCCGAATCCGAATATGACAATATAAAGGTGCTCCATTAAAGCTTTTTCCTACAAGTTTCCTAATTTAAACGTTCTTCAAATCATCAAATGATAGGTTTTCTATTAGTAAAAATAGGGCCAATAACTTTGTAGACTGAAATGTCTATCGGTCACATAAGGGACAATAATAGCACGAGGATGATGACTGGGCGGTTGATGAATGTTCGGAACTCTTAATGAGGGCGGACAACATACAATCTTCAGATCAAGCAAACTTCTCAGATCTCACATACCCATAGAGATGCGCGGTTGGGGGGCGGATCGCAGCCTCGTCCGGTCAATGGGATCATCTGCTACATGGATGGCTCCAAATAGTATTATGTCTGGCGACTATCCCATAACTCTCAGCAGTCAGCTGTTTTCATGTACTTCGTGATGTAACAAATCGTTTGTATGCCTCTGATGGTCTAGAGGTTTGCATGGTTAGCCTTCACTTCGGCAACGCGAGTTCAAACCCCATCGGTTTCTTTTTATTTTTTTTAAGGTTATATTTCTAAACAGTTCTTTTTCTTGATTTTGAGTTTGTCTTGGGTTAGCACCTGGTTAGTTTCCTTTTCTTGAGCCCCCGTAGCGAGCGGAGCGAGCGGAGGGCCTGTAAAAAGTGAATTTAGGCATGGTGCTGAGAGTTATGGGATAGTCTCCAGACGTAAGTTCCAAATAGTGGTACCAAATGCCGGTCTGAAAACCTGTTGATTGTCTTTAGAGGGAATAAAGGATATCTACAGCTGCTCGGAGAGCAGAGCTGCTATGGCAGCTCTTGAGTCTGGTGCTGGTGTTTGAGTGTGGGACGTCTTGGGGGCCTTAGTCAGGCATAATAGGGTGGGTCTTGTTTGAGTTCTGGGACTCGAATGTCCCGCGAAACGAGGAGACCGATCGTCTGGCAGGACGGGTTCCGCCATGCATATAATGGGATCGAAAATCCTGTAATAGGTGTGCTGTGCCCTACAGTAGGGCCGCCGCGCCGCCATCCTAACGAGCGCAATGAATGTAGAGAACAAGGATCTATAGCGGACTACTCCGGTAATGAGGAGGCTTGGCTACCCTTGTGTGATCCAGCGCCTTGTAGGGTGAGAGCCTTTCTGAGTATGAAAAAGTGGGGACATTAGGCTTGTGACAGGGCTCCTCCCAGGACACTATCACCTGAATAGGTATTTGCACCCACTGCGGATCGTAGAATATCCGGAATGCCCACTCTTGTTCTTGCCGATTGTCCAGCGTTGGCTAGGATAAGAGTGGTGAACGTAGGAAGCTGCGTGCTGAACCCGAAAGATATAAGAAAGATCCAGCCGACGAAGCTGTGTGTCTTCACAAGGGAGTCTAGGCTACAGGGTTGAATTGATATGTTAGTGGGCGCACAATGGATCCAGACAGCTTTCCTACGTGCAAGGGATCTTCCTCCCGCGTTTCAAAATTATTTATTCATCCCTGTAGGACTAAACACGACAGTAGTCTACTAGGACATAAAGGCAGTCCAGCCAAAATAATTGTTTGGCTAACATTAGAAACTGTCTTTAACTTCACACACCGTAGAAACTTTTGAATTCGCATAGGGGAGGTTGGCCTAAAATGACATACCATTTTCTTTCTTGCCTCCCTAAGAAAAATTAAAGAGAATTAGCAGATTTCAAGTAGAAAAATAGGTACCTCAGACAATATGGATTGATTTTATGTAATAAGGATCTGCGATTTTAATAGAAATGTATTTTATTATTTTTCTAAGAAAATAAGCTTACTATGTCATTTTAGGCAGGCATGTGGGTATAATGACATAGTACAGAACTAAATTATTTTATTGCCTATTTATTTGAAAAAAGGTATTTTTGCAAGTACAAAACAAAATTTCAAATACTTATTAAATACATATATCACAAACAAATTGTTTTGTTTTTCTTCCAACGCCCGCACACTCACAATGGGCCCATATATCACTCTGCTCTGTCGATTGGTTTTTTAAAAATATTTTCCGACCATCTGTAAACACTTTTTTCTATCAGCCCACAATTTAATAAATAATTTTGCATAAAGTAAGCTAGGAAAATAAATCAATCAGATAAATAATAAATATGATAAATAAGTGCAAAATGATATACTATGCCATTTTGCCCTGACTAAAGGTATGTCATTTTACACGAGACGCCATGTTTTTTTAAAACAATAAATTTTAAACTTCGGTTAGGGTAGTTTTTAGACTGAAACATGGTAATAGATAGTAGATAAGCTTACCTTTCATAATTTCACATCACAATTTGCAATTATTGATGCAAAATATTTATTTGCGGTTCAATTAGAAGTGCATACAAAAAACTTCAAGACCTACGTTCACGTTAATCGACAAAATTCTCTATACGCGTCACAGCCGGGTCGCAGTAATAGAGGACGACTGACAGTTGTTCTGCAGACCGCAGTTTAAATGTGCTACTTTGCTACTTACTAACATGAATGAATACGGAAATAGGTGATCTATGCATATATTTAATACTACTATATCGTGAGTCGAGCCAAAATTTGTCCGAAATCAAAACGAGATAGAATGATCGATGTGTACTTTCAGCGTTGAGCGCAAGTCAATTATTTCAACCAATAAGCGGTGCCCCGAAGATTATCGATCGCCTCCACGTGTGCGTGGTCGTATAGAGCGCCGAATTGTCAGCTCGTTTCCCGTTTTGTTGTTTGTTGCCGTTTACCATATATTTAATAAATATATGCCGTTTACAGTATTAAAGTCATTGTGAGTCGTCCATTTTGGTGTTTACTGTTTGCTTTGTACTTTACTCAAATCGCTATACTTACTTTGTTATTGTTATTTCGAAGGTTTTGCCGTTTTGTTGTTTGTTGCCGTTTACAGTCGTTCATTTTGGTGTTTACTGTTTGCTTTGTACTTTACTCAAATGCATATACTTACTTTGTTTATTGTTATTTCAAACTTGGACAATTTGTCGGTGTGAACTTGTAGTGAAGATGCCAATCATAGAATACAATTATGTAAATTAATTATGGATTTGTACATAAATGTAAGATTTTTCCATGAAGCCAAACAAATGTCTAAAGAAGAAGGCAAAAATACACTATTTTATTTAAGGGGCAATAAAATTAGAAGTGTCATAATATCATGTTTTATTTACCTCTTAACCCAAAAATATATAAATGAATATCTGCAGTTACATCCTGTTTGAAAACTAATGTTCATATTGTTTTGTAAACATATGTTGTTTTTCAATTATTTCTATCCACCACAAACATCTATTCATTTTTGGAATATCATTAAAGTTATACGACAAATAAATTTCCTAAATTATATTGTTAACATAAATACTAATTTATGATGAGGGCGTTTCACACTGACTTGGATTTCAAAACGTACATACCATATTTATGATTTTATTGATTTTAATATGTGAAATATACTATTTGCCTAGCTAGCTCATGCGCAAATTAACCAAAGTACACATCAAGCAAGTGCAATGAGTGCAACAAGTACATCCTCGGCGAACTGCAGTTCCATAGTAAACATGCTTGACACACGATATAGGAGTATTAAATGTATATGGATCTATGTCATTTTAGCCGAGTATGTCATTTTGGGCCAACCTCCCCTATTTCCTCCCTTTTTTTTAAGTCTTCGACGAACAAGGTACGAGTCAAGTTTATTCTCATTTTCAGTGAACCCTAATTACATTTAGAGTCTTGAAAATTATGAAAGATATAAGCAAATATTGCAGACATTTTTTGTTATAACTAGATATTTTCTAAATACCGCCCTGACTGATGTTTTCTTCAATCGTGTCCTGAAAGTGTAAACTAGTTCGAACCCGTGGGTGTTCTCAGTCTTTTTTGAGACTAGCAGAAAACCACTCTTTGCACTCTAAACTTCTGTTTAAATCAATCCAAATGTTTTTTCGTCAACGAGATCGTGAAACGGAAGGTCCTTTAAATAGAATATATTTTATTCTTCAAGTGTAGAGCAATCCGAGCATTGATGACTAAAATGTGAGGTAATATTATACTTTGTCGATATTTCTCGCATCTTACTTCTTTTGTATAAACACTATGGGATACAACCAAATCTTAAAGGGGAGGTGGCGAATATGAAATTTATTATGAAAATAAAGGAAAGTGAGAATGGCAAAGTATGCATTCGTTTAAAGTAAATAATAGCTCTGGGGAGGAGGGACAATTTTGAATTGAGCTTTACCTTTTTATCTTACTAATGTACGGCCTCCTTGAAGCTGAAACAAATATATCTTAATTGTTTACTATTGATAGTTTACCTAAATGTGCTGTGGCTGAATTAGAGATCCGGACAATTTTTCCTAATGAATTTCAGGTTTTGTATACCTATAGACCTGTATATTTGCCGTTTTTAATAAACTGTTGTCAGTGTGTTCTGGAGCCCACATTAACTTCACTGTCTTGCTCTGAGCCAGCCGCTCCAAGGCATCCCTGCACTCCCGGACAAATTTACGATTAATCCTGGGTGCACAGACCGTCCTGAGTGTAACTTGGCTATTAGAGCAAATTACCAATTCCCCTTCATTTCTTTGTCTGACCTCGTCTTGGGTTGTGAACATCAAGATTGCGTACACCTCTACCTGGAACACTGTTCCGTGCTTTTCCAGGAGTAGGCCTTTCCGGGTGCCGCTAGCCTCCAAGAAGACCCCCGCTCCGAAGGATTGTTGACCCTCCAGTCGTGAGCCATCTGTGTATGACGTGAATGCTCTCTCCGAAAAACATACCTCTCCACGTTCCCATTGCCCCTTTGTCGGTATGGTAACTGTGTATATTCTCTTCAGTCTCAACCTGTCGTCGAGTACTACGATTCTTCTATATGAGGACCAGTGTATTTCCCCATCTACCTTTAGGGAAATTCTTCCATGTCCGACTCTCTCACTCCTTTCTCTCTTGTTCCACAATCGTAAGTAGGGAGGCATAGCCTGATGGCCTAGGTCTCGAGTGGTGGGAGGCCCAGGAGGATATCTATTGCTTCTATTCGCGTTGTTCTTATGGCCCATGGGATGACAAAGTAGGCAACCCTTTAAATTTTTGGCAGGTGGCCTTGTGCTCCATTACTCCACCGCCGACCACCACACCACCGAGCCGTATATAATTATATTGGCCTAATAGCCAGTATGACCCGTGGTCTGACTTCCTTGCTTGCGGCTACCGCTCGCTCTACTCAGTTGCCAGAAAATAGCCACCGACTTTTCACTGTCTTTTAGATCTGAGCTCTTCATTGAGTTCTTCTAGGTACTTCACTTCACCCACACAGTTAAGTGATCCAACATACATTCTTGGAGCTAGGACCCCGTATAGGTTCTTTCTTCTCGTGAAGTTTTGTCTCCGTGTTTGTCAAATTAACCGAAAAACCGGGCTCCTTGCACCATATTTTTCTACTATTCTGCAGGCCACCTGCATTCTTTCACAGACGAGTCAAACGACATTAATGAATATATCGAACGATAACAAGAACCAACTCGTCAGCGTATAGGCTTGCACCTAGAAGCACGCGTCCGTTAGCCGCCCCAGAAAACCCTTCATATTGAGGCACCAGGCACCACAAATGCGCTGAGAAGCACTGATGACTGACCTCAATGTTCAGAACATCTCCCACTACTCCCACATCAGCACTAACGCCGCGCCCCTCTAAGTTGGCGTTCATCTAGCCGACCAATCTAAAAAATATAATAAATAAATGAGCAAGTAGAAATGATATAAGAAAGTCCAAGCAGATCGCCTTTACAGCTGTCAAGATGCAATAATGGTGTTTTTCCGAAGGTTTCAAACCCTAAATGTTTTTCTACTCCTAACTCCTATACTTTAATTGCTTCATTAAACATTTACTACCTGTACTTAAATGTAGTGATGCCTACGAGACAAGACGAGACTTTGAAAAATCTCGTCTTGTATCGCAAGAAAAATGGAAAGTCTCGTCTCGTATCTCGTCTCGGAATAAAAGTCTCGTCTCGCCTCATGTCTCGCAAAGATCTCGCAAAAGTCTCGCAAAATGTTCATGTTTCCTGTTAATGCGAACAAAAACATAATAATCTAACAAGGCAACAAAAATAGGGGAAAAATCGAAAATCGATCATAGATACATGAAATACAAATAATAAATAATAAAATCAGTTCTAATTTTCATTTCGCCGAACAAAAACAAAATAGAGAGAAAAAAACGAAAATAAGTATATAGCAGTAGTGTGTGTCACTTTTCATATATCCTCCCTAATATCTCAGATATTAAAAATGCGATTTTTTTTTCTCAAAATTCGTTGGTAATTAATAATATTGTATGTTGGAAAATGGGAAAATGAATAAATTGTCATCATATATAATTTTATATATCATTGGCAGAGTACAATAAAAAACCGAGTAGGCGTACTCCCGCCTGTTGTTATCCCAAGCGACGTATGACCTTGTCGCAAATCTCAGATGAGATTCTCATCTGACTTGACCAGTGCAGTAGAAGACGCGGTCAGAGTACAATTCTGAGGCAGCAATCAAAGAAAAAAAGCTATTCTCTAGTGAAAGTGTATCGTGTAGTATGTAGTTGCCCTTTTGTGAAGTGCTGCATGTTGTTTTCATATTAATTTTGTATAACTTTTATATCGAAATGCCAAGTGCGAAGAAGAAAACAGGTCCCCTTTGCTGCAGTAAAGGCTGTAATAACAAAAGTTACAACTCGACGGAGCATTTTTATACATTTCCTATAGACCCCGAAAGGTATGTATTATGTGTATTGTTTTTGTAGAAAATGTAAAATAAGTGCATAAAGGCTGGTCGTAAAATAAGGAATAGATTCAATAATTTTATTACAAACTGAATTTTTCGGAAAATTATATGGACATGTATATTTTATTTTCCTGGTTACAATTTGTGTAATACAAAAAAAAAGCGTGTGCACTATGTGCGCATATCTGAAGTGAAACTTCTTAAACTTAAATGCCCTAGCCTTATACATATCGTAACGGATTTGGTTAAAAAGTAGTTTTTTTTTAAATATACGTATCACTCAATTAACAAAAGGGAAAGGCCTAAATGAAAAAAAAATTCTATATATAGGTATTTAATATATTCTAATCCTATATTTTTTGCTTGTAAACTGACAAAGATATCTCAATAAAGTGTCGTGATCGTTTTTCGCCACCGACCGCCGCGGCCTCTCGTCGTGTCGCGACCTTCAAATTTTACTCCCGGCGCGCGTTAAGAAGTTTCACTTTAAAAACAGATATCAACTTTAAGTTTTAAATGTAATATTTGTTATTTCCGATTGAACTTCTGAACATTTTTAAACGAAAAATTACATATGATCACGGTACAAACAGGGTGACAATACTCTAATAATTTTTTAAGCAAAAATTCGGGATTGCGAATCCAAAGTGGCATACTTTGCTATTTATCAACCGATTTATCTCAAATTTCAAAACTTGGGGTGTTTGAAGTCGATATCAATAGTAGTGTTTCTATTTAAATTATTTTATATTTATATATACGTTTAAAACGTCTCGCACTTTCCCCAGTTTTTTATTGTTAATTCAACGGTCTTATTTACATTAGGGTAATAGTTGATTATATTGCTACCTTCTCATCCGATCTTAACAGATGCTAAGTAGATAATTATTATTATTATTCTTTTGGTTATGAAGTAGTTTCATCATGGATGTTTTGAAAATATGTATTTGATTTCAGAGCAAAATTATGGCTTCTTGCTTGTGGCCGAGAAGATTTGTTACATAAAGTAGGGACTCTTCACAAAAGTCATAGAGTGTGTGGCAAACACTTTGAAGAGCACATGTTCGAGAGAACGAAGAAATTGCTACGAAGGGATAGTGTTCCGACGTTATTTCCGGATTTATAGTTATCACCAACAGAGCGGAGTAAGTAAAAAAGATCAAATTTATATTATTTTAATATTGCATCGTTGTGGTATTTTATGCAGGTACATGCTCACAATCGGTTACACCAGTTCCCTTGTCTATTTCTGTTCCGTCAACCTCTACTCAGGCCTGTGTACAAACCTCTCCATTGAGGTCTCCAACAGCTTACATCCAAACTGAACAAGCGTTGACGTGCCATACGCCAAGGAAAGAAAAGTTAAAAGACCTTGTGAGCACACTAAAAGAAGAAAATAAAGGCTTGAAGAAAGAAAACCAAGACTTATTAAAAAAATATACGGAGTTAAAATTGAGACTTGAAAACATCCCTAGCCATATTTCATTGCAACAGTACCAAGAACTAACGCATACATTTTGCTCTTCCGCAGAAATTGCTGAATTTATTAATGTACAAGTATCTCAAAGTCAAAAAGCACCTCGGGGCCGAAGGTATTCAGATGAATTTAAGTATAAGTGTTTAGCAATGTATTTTTCTGGCCCAAAAATATACAAAAGATTATTGACAAAAATGTTTTGTTTGCCATCCCCTTCAACTCTCAGAAGATTATTACAGGGAATCCACATAGCACCCGGCTTGGTAAATACCAGTGTTTTTGAAGCACTGCAGTTAAAAGCCAACAATTTTAGTAATGAAAATAAGTTCTGTGTTCTTTGCGTAGATGAAATTGGGATAAAATCAGATCTTTTTTATAATATTGGAACAGATACGGTCATTGGTTTTGAAGATGACAGTTATGGAGAAAAAACATTTAAGCCAGCACGTGTCTCGACAGTTTTAAGGGTCAGGGGAATTATGTCTAAGTGGAGGCAACCCCTCAGTTCAGTGGCGGCTTGTATATAAGAGCTGCAGAGCTGCAGACCCCCCAAAAAAAAAATAGAAAAAGAGTAAAAATAATTAACTGATTATGTTGACGGAAAAAAAAGAAATTTTTACAGCATGCGAAAACTCCTCGGGCGGCAAATAATGACTGCATAGTTGCTCAGCGTAGTAAACAACCTTTCTCCGCGCACTTATGATAAAAACTTAGCAGGACGATGCAAAGAGGGACGTAGCGCCTAGTCTGCCGTTTTCTCTCAAGTCGAGCCGCTTCTTGCCGATATTTTGATGGCATTATTTTAACGGGAATATGGGCTGCATTTTGTGCAGTCTTTCAGTATTATTTTAATGTTAATTCGTTGCGTTTTGATTTTTGCGAGTGGCTTACGTTGCGGTATTGGTATCGTCTTTTCTGTGTACCAAAGTTTTTGTGTATTGTTACTTTTTTTCTGCAATATTCATATTAGAAATGGATATTATCGATAGTTTGTTGAACGTTAAAAAATTTATGAACTATACCTACGAAGAAAAAATTAAATTAAAGGAAGATGGGCGTCCATTGCCAGATATTTCCATTGAAAAAGAAGGTTCAAGCCGTGGTAAACAGTACAAAAGACTATTTAATCGTGAAGTGTACTCAAGAAATGATTGGATATGTGGATCTACTAAAAAAAATTCCCTCTTTTGTTTTCCTTGTGTAGGTACTTTTTGGCGGAGATAAATCGTGGACACAAGTTGGAGTGACAGATTTAAAACATTTGAGTCAGAAAATAAAGAAACATGAAACATGCGAACGCCATTTACATAATACGATGGAATTTGCTTTATTAGGCACCGTAAATATAAGGGAACAATTAGATTCTGCCTATTGGGTAAATATTCAAAAATTCAACGAAGAGGTCACAAAAAATCGGTATGTTTTGTCTAAAATTATTAATTGCATTACATTTTGTGGAATATTCGAATTGGCGATTCGAGGACATGATGAGACGAGTGACTCAGAAAATCCGGGAATTTTTCGTGGTCTAATAAATTTTAGTGCAGAGCTTGACAAAACTTTGGCAGAACATTTGGAAAAGGCGACAGTGTTCAAAGGGGTTTCAAAAGAAATTCAAAACGATATTTTGGACTGTATTTTAGAAGTATGCCGGAAGAGGATATTGAAAGAAATTCGTCAATCTTCATATATAGCAATCATGGTAGACGAAACAACCGATGTGTCTGCAAAAACGCAATTAGTAGTAATACTTAGGTATTCACGGAATGGCCAACCCGTAGAACGTTTCTGGACCTATTTAAAACCTACTGGTGTCAATGCAGAGTCCCTCACTCAAGATATTTTACATGTTTTGAATTCAATATTACCAGACACACACGCAACCAAAAAACTAATTGCTCAAAGCTACGATGGCGCAGCAGTTATGAGTGGGCGGCATACTGGTGTCCAGGCAAGGATTAAAGAAAAGTTTCCATATGCCCATTTTGTACACTGCTACGCACATCAGTTGAATTTGATAATGTCCAAAGCTGCTTCGCCAAATTCTCAAGTGAGGGTTTTTTTGGAAACTTGCAGGAAATTCCAGGTTTTTTTTTAAAATTCGCCACAACGTGTAGATGTACTCAGTCAACTAGTTCAAAGAAGAGTTCCCCCATGGTGCGCCAACTCGGGGGAATTTTAACATACGCACTGTTAATATAGTTTTTGAACATCGAGAATCGTTAATCGAATGTATGGAGAATATAGAAGATTCTTTTGATAATCAAACTGTGTGTGGTGCCGCGTCTTCTATCAGAAGAATGCTCCTAGATGAACATTTTGTTTTCTGGCTTACCTTTTTTCATCGTGTCATGCCCCATGTAGATGTTCTTTTTAACGAACTACAAAAAAGACAAACAGAGAGAAATAAATAAAAAAATTGAGATTTTTGAACAGAACGTGGTGTCAATAAGAAACGCAATACCTGATGTCGTTAGCCAAGCTTCTTCGTTATGCACTGAGCCCTTGCCTGCCAAAAGAATTCGTAAAAATGACAGTACATTAGATCATCGTATTGCCGCTATAAAAATCTGCGATGTCATTTTGAACTGTGCGAAAGATCGATTTGCCTTTAAAAATCATTTATCTGTGGCTACTTTATTTTATTCCAATAAATTTGGGGAATACTGTGATAATTTTCCCGATGAGATTTTAAATTTAACATGTTCTGCTTATCCAGACATAGATAAAGAACGTTTGCGGCAGGCTTTATTGTCTTCCTGTGCAGACCCTCCACCTATCAGTCTCACAAGCCGCCACTGCCTCAGTTATTTCTTTTACAACACAACTGGCCCCGGCGTACATTTGAAAAATAGTGTTATCGACGCCATAACAAAATTAGAAGAAAATGGATTGTTTGTTGTACTGTTAACATGTGACATGGGTGCTAATAATATCCAATTAAAAATCTACTGAACATAACTCCAGACACTCCATATTTTACTGTAAATAATAGAAATATTTTTTTCATGTTCGACGTTCCCCACTTGTTAAAAGCGTTGAGAAATATGTTAGCAAAATATAATTTTATTGTACACGGTAAAACAATTTCATGGCAGTAAATTGAGAATTTTTATAACCATGATAAAACCTATCCAATAAGAGCTGCCCCAAAGATAGCAGATTCGCATATCAGGCCTAACAACTTGGAGAAAATGAAAGTTAAGTTAGCCAGTCAATTATTTAGTGCTAGTGTTGCAGCAGCATTAAAAGTATACATCAGATTTGGCGCAATAGAATCAGAAGCGGAGACAACCTCTGAATTCATAGACAAAATCGACAAACTCTTTGATATATTTAATTCCTCTCAAACATCGGGTACAAAAAAGTACAATTTGGCGTTTAAAGGGTTAGATTTTCAAATCGATTTTTTAAATGATTGTTTGGAATGTTTTAATAATTAGAAGGTTGTAGATAAAAATGGGAAAGATATTAGCACCAAAATGAAGTTCACAACAGGTTTTAAAATATCAATCAGTGCTCTTTTAAATCTATGGCCATATCAAAAGTCAAATGGTTTTTGTTACTTATTTACAAGACGTCTAGACCAAGACTGTCTAGAGAATTTTTTCGGACTTGTTAGGCAAGAAAACGGCAATTGCACTAATCCCACGGCAATACAGTTTACTCGTACTTTCAAAAAACTGTTTTGCATTAAGCTAATGAACTCTGGGACAGAAAACTGTCAGAGTGATTCCGATAATATATCACTGAAACTTTCAGATATAACAAAAAATCAGAATAGTAGTGCTATTATTTTTTCATCATGTCGATCGGAAGAACTGGTTAAAGTTGGTAGTGATTATACAAGTAATGATTCCCTTAAAACTAATTTTGTTAGGTATTTTGCTGGGTATCTCATTAAAAAGTGTTTGGAAATCCATAATTGTGATACTTGTGAAAAATATTCTAAAAGTTATATCAACCTAGATGATTCATCTCTATTTTGTTATTACAAAGCCTATAACAACCGAAATCTGGATACCTTCGGTAACCTAAGAATGCCTCATAATGATTTTGTTACTTTCATTTCGATGCTAGAGGTTCTGTTTCAAAATTATTTCGAGGAATTAGTAGTAAAAGATAATGTCGTTAAAGGATTCGTAAGTATCTGTAATGGCATACATTTGTTGCATCTCTGTGGACATTTTCCCGCAGAATACATAATTCGACTTTTTGCACGAGTTAGGCTTTTTTACACATTGAAATTTATAAACAGAAATTTTAGAAGTGGCGGACAAAATAAGAAATTAATAATTTGGAGACACCAATAACACCTGTTACATTTGTTTACTTTCATAGGTTTTTTATTTAATGTTTTTTTTGTAGTTTTCAATAAATTTGTTAATACTGTTACGTTTTTCCCGTGGGTTCTGAACAAAATTATAACTTTACTATTTTAAACTAATACCCTCTTTATTCACTATCACTGTACAAATTGAACACACTAAACTACTCTTATAACTTTACCACTAATATCTCTTTACAATCAACACTCAATGATTAACTAACTCCTTCGCCTTAGGTCTGCACCTTATATGTATAATCTCAAATATATCGCGAATACTCGAGAAGTATTCCGAGGCCAATCAATATGATTATCGACCAGGCCATCGAGCTAATTCCAGCGTTCTTGAATATTCGCGGCCGGCCGGCGATGACTCATACATAGGCACGGTACGCTGCAAGGCCAGTTCTATAGGGTAGCACAAAAACGTTCGGATGGTTTTTAGTCGTGACATTGCCTCCCTCTTAAATCTGATCGTCCCGATCAGATACTTCATGTCCGTGAAATGCTTTCAGCCGGTCGAGGTGGACAACTTTCAGTTTGCTTCTGGAGCTACGCTGAATTCTATACACTACGTTATTAATTCTTTTGATGACTGTATAAGGCCCTTCCCATGCTGGCGTTAGCTTGGGTGTCTTCCTTTCTTCCTTTGCGGATTATATAACCAGACCTTATCATTCATCTGAAATCCCATATCGTTAGCTTGGATATCATATCGAGCCTTCATTCGGTCACTGTCGAGACGTTCAAACGATAGTCCCACATCATTCTGTTCCATCTTCCCACTGGATCTTGTCTGGGGTCCTTGACTTGAGGCACAGGTTGAACACTGCTGGCACCATGATTTCACCTCCTGGCAGTAGCTGACCCAGTAAAATCTGTCGCGGATCTTGTCAATTATTCTGTTAACTCCGAGATGTGCACCAAACTTTCTATTATGTACTTTTTCCAGAACTTCCGATACCCTCTTCCTTGGTACTACTAACTGCGTCTTCACTACTTTTCCATCGGCGCTTTCCCAGGCTCGTTTAAGGAGTCCATTTTCAACTACCAGGCAGTCCCACTGAGCCCACAGAGATTTAAAAGTAGATCCTATAGTTGAAATATCTCTCCAGCTTGGTCTTGGTTGACGTTCTTCTTTAGCTTTTAGCAGTAGTGCTATTTCATTATCCTCAAGCTGATCTTTCTTTAGTTGCTCTGTGGTCCACTGCTGATCAACCTTAAACTTGATTCGTTTAATGGGAGTGATTCCTTCTCGTTGGTCAATTCTTTGGCGATGTTTATAATTATCCTCGCATGATCTTCTGGATAAAGCATCTGCATTATTATGCCATCTTCCTTCCCTGTGCCTAGCCTTAAAGTTACATTGTTTCAACTCTTCCTGACTTGACTTTGAACTGCTGTCGTCTCTGGATGGAGATGTAGACCGTAGTTGTACTCGGCAGTCTCTCTTGAAATGCCCAGTCCTGCCACATATATAGCACTTATTTGTAACATTTCGATTACGTGCCCGATATTTCGATGGCTCCCAGAATCTCTGTATTGTACTTGACAGTCTCTTTTGAAATGCCCAGTCCTGCCACATATATAGCACTGATTCGAAACATTCCGGTTACGTGGCCTATCTTCTAGTGGCTCCTGAAATCTTTGTACTCGACAGTCCCTTTTGAAATGTCCAGTCCTGCCACATCTATAGCACTGATTGATGGCTTTTCGGTTACATGGCCTAACTTCTAGAGGCTCCCGGTATATCTGTATTCGACAGTCCCTTTTGAAATGTCCAGTCTTGCCACATCACTGGTAACGGTTGTATGGCCTAACTTCTAGTGGATCTCGGAATCTCCCCGTGGCCTGAAAAACTTCGGTTAATTTCTTCAAAATACGTAGCCATTTCTTCGTTATTCCAACCGTTGGCAACAGCA
>MU182819.1:239037-269916 GCA_016904865.1 Pissodes strobi | reverse complement strand
TTTGATTCATGCAAAGCTTGGTTAAACCTAAATATTCTTGTTTGATTTCGTTATCAAAACCAAACGCCAACATAGTTGTCAAATGAAATAAAATACCGGTATAAAATGAAATTAATCATAAACAAATCGGCATTAAAATGATGTAAAACTTATACCTAAGTTAGAAAATAACTTTTAATAAAAATATTATTTTGTTATTTTGGCAAACTTCCGTTTTTTTTGAGGTGCACTGTCCCTGATCTCATTATTTAGATTTTTAATTCTAAAATACATCCTAAGCCTAAAAAATAATAACTTAACTTTATCATCACAATCTATTTCTAGGGCAAGATTCATTACATTTTTTAAATAGTTCTTTCCAGTCTTGATTGTGTCACCATTGACGTTATTGAAATTTTTTTCCAACTGCACCTTGTGAACCAATTCTTTTCAGGTTTTTTCAGACCACCCTCGGAGACTTGATCAGTCCGTGCAAATGATGGACTGGTCTCTTCTACAGTGGGAATCTTCAGTTTATGACATATATATCCTGTTACATGTTCAAGGGCATCATATTTTAATAAATAATTTAAGTAATAAATCACACACTCACACACATGAAAAATCAATAATGAACTATTGAATTTACTACAAAAACTAGTTGTAGTAAATTAGAACTAACTAGATATTATTAGCACACATATTATATATGCATTCATAGATATACGTTTACAGATAGAATCATCACAAGGTATGTATGTAAAAAAAAGTAACCAAATCTTACCCAACTGATACATTGGCCGGATGTCTATCACTTAACCTTAACAAAATATCTGGTTGAGAAGATTCTCTGCTAGCAGTTATATATGTAGAAGGTTCCGTTTCTTGCTCGTTAGTGCTACAAATGTAATGAAATCCTCAATTAACCAACGCCATTAAACATACATGTTATCATACAATTAACTAACCTACTGTGCCACAACATTAATCTTAAATCATACCTCTGATTCCGAGTACCTACAATACGAATACACTAAAAAAATACTGAATTTTCCTCTGACTTTTTTGTTTCTATGAGTTTTGTTTCAAAATACATAATAAAATAAATAAGGAGAATGATTCAAAATCAATATTAAATACTATCCACAAAAATTTGCAACTTTATTAATGTTTGAGCGATTAATAAAATTGTAGATGGTGGGGCTAAACTTTACTGGTCCATCCGGCAATCATTTATTTGTGAATAAACTCATAATAATCACCAGATTTTATAATTACCCTTTAAACCTGTTGAGCTCCACCGTCATCAATTATTAAATACCTATTAAAGGGATAGTGCATAAATAAATAATATATTTTAATTTTGACATACCTTGTTGTTTGTGATTGGATAAGTCCTTTACATATTTTTTGGCACCCCTTTTGGTGGCTCTTTCTTGTCGTTTTTGCTCGGTCCTTGATGGTTGTTCTGATTTTGGCAAATTGAGCGTGGGCACTGCATCACACTTTAGCTTAGGCCCCTTTTTTGAGTCATAATTCAAAAGTTCATGCATCAAATTTCTTTCAAAGTCGTCGTCCTTGAAATGTCTTGAGCATATACGGGACGTTTTAGGATTAAAACTATCACTACGGTAACAAGCGTTTACCCACAATTTTAGCGACAAAGTATCTTTAGGGAATGTATGAAGTCTAATAGTTTTATCAAAGTTCTGCGCTTGATTATCAATGTTATTACAACCGTGCACGGCACAACGCATTTTTAATTGTCAAATTTTCACTTCTTTACCCAATAAAATATAAGACTTTTAGCACCAAACACTGCAAAAAAGTTATAGTTCACACCACACAATATCTAAATCTGATATTATCCACGCAGAAACCGAAAAATAGCAAAAAAGCACAAGAAACACACTAAGCTCAATGGTAAAGAATACAACAAGACGCCATGTTTACTCTCTTTTCTACGTCACAAAAGTTGACAGCTGTTCGGCTGTCTGCGCAATTCTCCCTGTTATTGTATCATGTTATTGTATCATGATATTGTATCATGGGTGACCAGTGACCACTGCCTTGACTACGGAGGGCTGGCTATAGGGTAGGAGACCGATCGCAATACATTTGTTTCGGTCACAGTTTTGCATCGATAAATCAGCTTTCAAAAACTGCCGCCAGGGGCGCATGTGTTCCATCCGCACCAAAAAATGCATGGATTCTTATGGGACAATAACTATTTTTTATTGAAATTAGTTAGCTTATTGCTTTCAGAGAGTCAAATAACGATTTTATATTGAGTAAAAGATATTTTTTTAATATTCTTTAAAATTTCATCGACGGATTCTGCTTTATAATTTTATTAAATGATAAAATTGACAAAACAACTTGTGCTTTCCAGCTTAATTTATCTTTAATTTTTTTCAAGGATTTAGGCTTAAAAGGAGTTCTTTAGAAGTGCTTGTGTTTTATGTCAGAGCAGAAATGTTTTTGAAAAAAATAGCATAGCAAATGATAGGTCCAAAAAGATTATACAGTATTTCCGAAAAGTATATGCAACATAGAGACTTTTTATATTCCTTTACTTCTTAGAATCGATTTTTTTTGTGAAAAGAGAATACATTGAGAAAACTTATTAATACAGAAAAAGTATAGATATTGTTAATAACAAATTAACCATTGGTCTTAAATAATCGTAAATACAGTGTTCCGTAGAATAAGTACCTACCTACCTTTTTGGATGCATTATGTTAATACGATCCCAAAGATGCTTGGATTTTAAAAATCAGGATGTTGTAGATACACAAAGGACTATTTTTTTTTTGGAAAGTAAATAAAACACACAACTTTAATACACATTTTTATTATTTAAATTTAAACTCAGAGAAAAGCAGTTATGTTTAAAAATATAATTTATTTCATTACAGTGATCAGGGATAAATATATTAATAAATAAACCAACAACAGACTCCAAAAGAAGATTCTCATCTTGAATGTGTGTGTAAAAAATGCTTACATGCCATAATAATAATGAGTGACAAAATTAATATAAATGTTTTTTTTTTTTTAAGTTCTAAAGTAACTTATCTCAACCTATCTATGATAGATAGACAGATAACTTATTTTATTCCAAAATAAATAATTATAAAGACGAATTTATTTTGTTTTTAAACCACGTCAAGAGTATGTTAACCCAACCGAAGCCCGCTCCCATACAGATCAAAGAGTGTATATCGACAGTATTCGACAGAAGCTGAAATGAGTCCGATGATGAGTAACATTAATAAAAAAATCAAACTTAGTGTAAAATATTCTAGAATTATTTTCTTTACTTTAGTAGAATATTAATAAATGTCTTTTATATGTCTTTAAATGTCTTTCATAATTGTTATGTATATATTGTTATTTATATATGTAAGTTATTCAGAGACCAGGTGTATACAAATTAGGAAGTGTAATGAAATGCATTAGATGAAAACCACAAACTATCAATACTGTACAATAATTCCTATGCATAAATTCATAGGTATAGTGTCACACCACTAAGAACAAAATATTGTTAAGCAGCAAGCTCGGCAGCAACACATCACAATTTAAGGAGTAAGTTACTTACATCCGACATACTTATTGTACTTAGTAGTACCTATGTAGTGATGAAGTACACAATCAGGCACTAAAAAAATATAAAAAAAATGACAGATGTTACCCAGATATACCTCAAAATATACCTATATATACCCACCTTATCAATTTAATTAATTTTGTTAATGGTTTTAGTATATTTTCTATCTCATCAAAGCCTGAAAATATTTTGTGTCCACCATCAAGCTTAATTTCAGTTTTCCCAAACAACACCTTAAAACATTCATGAAATAAGTAACAGCATATTATACAATGTGGTGGAAAGTATTTTATTAGTATCAAAAAATTCAGTAGTTAACTATGACCCAAAGTGTCAAGATTTAACTTTTACTTAAAATCAAATATATTCGGAATCAATTTACAACTGTTTTATTTACACATGTCGAGAAGTCTATTTCAAAACATCAGAGGAGATCAGAAATTCCAACATATATGTGACTGGACTCATATATACTTAGTTGTAAATACTTGTTATTGTCCCAATTATGTAGCAAGTGATTAAATATTCGATAAAAAATATTCTATTACTAACATGAGAAGTAACCAAATCAAAATCCAATACCTTAAAAGACATATCCTGGCATATCACAATTTTTTTTGTGGTATGGTTTGGTGTTGTGGTATGGTATAGTTTTGGTATAGATATCATCCCATTCAGCAAAAAGTACTTCATTTTTTCCACAAATAAATGTACCCAACCACTGCTTATTTGGAGTGCAAATTGTGTTATAATTATTTTTCAAATTTTCAAACAAAACAAATGCTGCATCTATCTCGTTATTGACAAGTGGCTTATCGGGAGTTTCCTCTAAGCTATGACCTCCAGCTGAAGTAATAGTACTTTTAGGTGGATCGTGTAATGGTAAATATTTTATTTTTTTATGTTTTGTATCTTGGTTCGCTCCTATGGTGGTTTTCGCCTCTTTTTAGGATTCGATAAATAAGCAGGGAGATTAGGAAATATCACTGGTACTGACTCATTCTTTAATATTGGTTTTCCTCTCGGAATTCTACTAATGGTGCCATCAGCCAATTTTGCTTCATAAAAACGCAAAATATCCTTTTCTGGGAAGTGCAACGCACAAACAACATCTTTTACATTAAATATTTTATCTTGTCTGGGAATTGTTCTTTGCCACTTTTGAAATATTACAGGATCCTAAAAAGAAAACATATTAATGAACATCTAGGGCCTTTGTAAGATTTCCCACCACCTAAGTGATAACTGGTTAAAATGGCCTTATTTTAGATATTGGCAATATAGCTCTGAAAACTAGTGTTTAAACAAAATATTTGTTAAAAAGGCGAACAATTAAACTATTTTTAATGTAATCATATTAATTTTTGTTCTTATTACTATACAATAATTTTACTCCCATGAGTTTTCAGGTTATGTTGTTTGCAAACATTCTAAACATTGATATAATTTTTAAAATTTTTATAAAATCGAAAGTATGTATTTTAACGAATGCATTAATCGTTAATAGTGTTTATCAACAAATATTTTACTTACGTTGGGAGCTTGAAAGAGACTTGGGTTGTTCTTTCCACATCCTTTCCTGCGCTTCCTATCAGAAGAATAATCCGTTATACATCCCGGCACGAAGCAAACTCTACTTTTATAACAAGTTATGTCATTCATTGTTGATATTAATAACGCAAAAAGACAGTAATAATAGTTTTTTATACAAATAATCCAAAAAAATCCCGCGTTGGTCTATCTAAAACACGAAAAATTAAGTGCGAATGCGATCACTGCTCCTCTGTGGGCCAACCCAGCGAACTAACCAAAAACAGGGACAGAAATCGCAAATGCGGCCATAAGCGTTCTGTCTAACCCTATAGCCCTCCGTAGCCTTGACGAGAGGAAGGAATACAAGATGGCTGGCCTGGCCGCGCGCATTGGCGCGACGTTGCCAAATAAGAGAAACTGAAAATGTTTCACAGTACATTTTTATTGCTTAGAAAAGTTTAAGAATTATCCTTAAAAAATCATAACCCTAACACGTCGTAAACCTTTATAGCAAATTATTTTTTAATGCGAAAATGGTAGCATTACTCACATTACTGGTTTATTGATACTTATTCGTACAGTACAACAAGGTAATCATAAACGTACTTTTTTCACGTGAGTATTTAGTTACTAAGTGACCTCACTTTAAAGTCGTTTATGGCGAGCCGACTTATCTAAGGTTAAATTTTGCGGTACCAAAAAGGTTTCATAGGTGACGTTTTATAAAGGTATAATGAAATGACGTTTATTTCAGGTCATATTTAGAACACTGTATTGACCTCACCAAATTTTGACCATATGTCGACGTTTTTATCACGTCACACGTCATCTTATGGTTGCCTGGGATCAATGCAGTGGGAAATGCATGGAAAGTACCATTCCTTGCCCCGTATCAAAATTCTGTAAAGCCCAATACTCTGATCTTAATTATCAGCTCCTTCCATATTTCCATTACATGTTTTAGTCATGCATGGCTGATCGATATAGTTATAATCTTCTCTTTCTGAGAATATCGCTTTACTTAGCCAACCGGCTTAGATGAACAAGCATTATTATTACTAGATGTAGATACCAAAAACATTTTTAGGTTAAATGTCTTTGGTAGATGCTACATTGTTATCATTCCACTTTTCCATATAAATATTTTAGCAGTTTTTGACACACCGTACAAACTCTCGAATTCGCATATCTCCTCCCTTTTTTTTAAGTCTTCGACGAACAAGGTACGAGTCAAGTTTATTCTCATTTTCAGTGAACCTTAATTGCATTAAGAGTCTTGAAAATTATGAAAGATATAAGCAAATATTGCAGACATTTTTTGTTATAACTAGATATTTTCTAAATACCGCCCTGACTGATGTTTTCTTCAATCGTGTCCTGAAAGTGTAAACTAGTTCGAACCCGTGGGTGTTCTCAGTCAGCTTTTTTGAGACTAGCAGAAAACCACTCTTTGCACTCTAAACTTCTGTTTAAATCACTTCAAATGTTTTTTCGTCAACGAGATCGTGAAACGGAAGGTCCTTTAAATAGAATATATTTTATTCTTCAAATGTCGAGCAATCCGAGCATTGATTACTAAAATGTGAGGTAATATTATACTTTTTGTGGATATTTCCCGCATCTTACTTCTTTTGTATAAACACCATGGGATACAGCCACTCTTAAAGGGGAGGTGGCGAATATGAAATTTATTATGAAAATAAAGGAAAGTGAGAATGGCGAAATATGCATTCGTTTAAAGCAAATAATAGCTCTAGGGAGGAGGGACAATTTTGAATTGAGCTTTACCTTTTTATCTTACTAATGTACGGCATCCTTGAAGCTGAAACAAATAGGTATGTCTTAATTGTTTACTATTGATAGTTTACCTAAATGTGCTGTGGCTGAATTAGAGATCCGGACAATTTTTCCTAATGAATTTCAGGTTTTGTATACCTAGACCACCTGAAAATATTTTTGCCGTTTTTAATAAACTGTGTCATTACCAATTCCGCTTCATTTCTTTGTCTGACCCCATCTTATGTACAACCATCAAGATTGCGTACACCTCTACCTGGAACACTGTTCCGTGCTTTTCCAGGAGTAGGCCTTTCCGGGTGCCGCTAGTCTCCAAGAAGACCCCCGCTCCGAAGGATTGTTGACCCTCCAGTCGTGAGCCATCTGTGTATGACGTGAATGCTCTCTCCGAAAAACATACCTCTCCACGTTCCCATTACCCCTTTGTCGGTATGGTGACTGTGTATATTCTCTTCAGTCTCAACCTGTCGTCGAGTACTACGATTCTATATGAGGACGAGTGTATTTCCCCATCTACCTTTAGGGAAATTCTTCCATGTCCGACTATCTCACTCCTTTCTCTCTTGTTCCGCATTCGTAAGTAGGAAGGCATAGCCTGATGGCCTAGGTCTCGAGTGGTGGGAGGCCCAGGAGGATATCTATTGCTTCTATTCGCGTTGTTCTTATGGCCCATGGGATGACGAAGTAGGCAACCCTTTAAATTTTTGGCAGGTGGCCTTGTGCTCCATTACTCCACCGCCGACCACCACACCACCGAGCCGTATATAATTATATTGGCCTAATAGCCAGTATGACCCGTGGTCTGACTTCCCTGCTTGTGGCTACCGCTCGCTCTACTCAGTTGCCAGAAAATTCCCACCGACTTTTCACTGTCTTTTAGATCTGAGCTCTTCATTAAGTTCTTTTAGGTACTTCACTTCACCCACATAGTTAAGTGATCCAACATACATTCTTGGAGCTAGGACCCCGTATAGGTTCTTTCTTCTTGTGAAGTTTTGTCTCCGTGTTTGTCAAATTAACCGAAAAACCGGGCTCCTTGCACTATTTTTCTACTATTGGCCTGCATTCTTTCACAGACGAGTCAAACGACATTAATGAATATATCGAACGATAACAAGCACCAACTCGTCGCCGTCGTCAGCGTATAGGCCTGCGCCTAGAAGCACGCGTCCGTCAGCCGCCCCAGAAAACCCTTCATGTTGAGGCACCAGGCCAGGCACCACAAATGCGCTGAGAAGCACTGACCTCAAACCTCAATGTTCAGAACATCTCCCACTACTCCCACATCAGCACTAACGCCGCGCCCCTCTAGGTTGGCGTTCATCCAGCCGACCAATCTAAATATAATAAATAAATGAGCAAGTACAAATGATATAAGAAAGTCCAAGCAGATTGCTTTTACAGCTGTCAAGATGCAATAATGGTGTTTTTCCGAAGGTTTCAAACCCTAAATGTTTTTCTACTCCTAACTCCTATACTTTAATTGCTTCCTTAAACATTTACTACCTGTACTTTAATGTAGTGATGCCTACGAGACAAGACGAGACGAGACTTTGAAAAATCTTGTCTTGTATCGCAAGAAAAATGGAAAGTCCCGTCTCGTATCTCGTCTCGGAATAAAAGTCTCGTCTCGCCTCATGTCTCGCGCGAGAGTCTCGCAAAGATCTCGCAAAATGTTCATGTTTCCTGTGTAAATGAAATGCACAAATAAAATCAGTAAAAAATTTTATTTTAATGCGAACAAAAACATAATAATCTAACAAGGCAACAAAAATAGGGGAAAAAAACGAAAATCGATCATAGATACATGAAATACAAATAATAAATAATAAAATCAATTCTAATTTTCATTTCGGCGAACAAAAACAAAATAGAGAGAAAAAAACGAAAATAAGTATACCTGTAGTAGTAGTGTGTGTCACTTTTCATGTATCCTCCCTAATATCTCAGATATTAAAAATGCGATTTTTTTTTCTAAAAATTCGTTGGTAATAAATAATATTGTATGTTGGAAAATGAATAAATTGTCATCATATATAATTTTATATATCATTGGCGTATGGTAAGTAAGAGTAAAAATGAGATAGATTTTTCCCCAACTTACAGAACTGAGGTGTTTGGGTGGATTCATGAAAAGTATATAATCATGTAACTTGGTGAACTTATTTTTATTTTTAACCCAGTCATTTAAACATAAAAGGCATCTAGCTGATGTATTATTCAGCCGGTTCCGATGTTTTCTTATGGTGAAAGAAGCCCGGGAAAACAGCCTTCTGCCGGTACAGATGTGAGTTGAATGCTGAGAAAAGCCCTCGCCATTGCACTCAAGACGGGAAACTGAGAATCATGATCCTTCCACCATTGTAGTATATTTGTTGTCTTGTCACATCGTGGCAAGGAAATAGAGTGTTGAAACTCCCCCAACACTCCTTCGCTAGGCGATGATGATAACGCCACCTGATACAGAGCATCAAAATCAATTTCAAAATCTGAGTTTAAAATGTTTTTGTCATGATCAGGTTCTGAGCTTTTCAGTGTTTCTGTTTTTTATTTTTTTATTTTTCACCTTCAAATTTTGAGGATTTTTGAAAATATTTTTACATTTTTCGAGGCTGGTTTTCTTCAATTCTGATAGATGATAGTCGTAACATATCTTATTGCGATAACCAAAATTATTATGCCGACTTGCAAGTTAAAAAAATAAATACTTATTAATTAGAGCACATAACTCCGAAAGCACCAATAACATTCGCGATAAATAGAATAATTAATTATATATTTGACATTTTTATCTGCGATACTTCGAGACTTTTGCGAGACTCTCGTGCGAGATTTGAGACGAGACTTTTTGAGAGTCTCATCTTGTCTCGCAAGGAAAATTTAAAATCGTCTCGAGTCTCGTCTCGAAAGCGAGACGAGACGAGACGAGATTCTCGCAAACGAGAATATCGTGGGCATCACTACTTTAATGAGATTCATTATGATGCAGGCTTCATTAGGATACGCTTTTATGGCCAATCAAAATGCAACATCACAGTACATATTCTGTTAATATCAAAAAATGCCATGGCCATGACATTTAAAATGTATCAGTTGGTAATTTTATTTACTTAGTAAACTTTGGAAACCTAAAGAGCTTATTTTCCATTATCATGACTGATCCTAAAAATCGCAGTGTATGCAACTCAGATTTAAGTAATGGCTATTAAGACACCACTCGCATTCACTGCGACGCACACCTGCGGCTCGTGTTGTAATGCTCAGACTAATTTCTTAATTTCTATCATTAAATGCTTATTGAATAACATACTATTTAGGTATATAGCAAATATTTAGAAATGGTTCATTTCGTAGTAGTAACTCCCAATAATACCCAACAAAATTTTCGCGCCTAACGTAACCTTAACCTTTACTGATGCCCTTACAAAATTTCCGATGGTTCGGCCCTGCTGCTTTCTACCCACGCTCAAACGTCGCGGCGCTCGCCTGTGACGTAAGCGCGTCGACCTTCTGACGCACGGAAACTCCCGCTAACGTCACAAGGGACGCGCGATGGCGTCGTCAAGGGTTACGAAACGTTCCGATGCTGGATTTTTCTCACATCACAATATTTCTTACTTATTCTCTAGTATTATATTGTGGCATCTAGGGAATGGCATTTAACAAATTGTTCGTTACATAAGGGAAGTCGATAAAATTAGTTCCTCTTGGTGTACATGGTTCTGTAAATACAGATACTACTTTTTGGAGCCGTGTTCAGGACTCTATAGCGGTCTTAGGAACCATTTCCGAACCCATCTCCATATAAACTTTTTCATATTTTCTTCTGTATAATCACGGCCTACAGCCTGAAGTATGGCAGCTGAATTTCCCCATATCATGTATAGAATGTGTTATATGTAATTATTTAATGGCTAATTACTAAACCAAAAGTCGTAAAGTTCATATTATAGACATACGTCCTAAAATGCTTAGTTCTCGATCCACAGGTTGCTAAGGCCTTTAAAATGATTACATTATCATTTAGAAACAACGCATCCAAAGTCAAATCCAAGTAAATTTTCAGAGAGAAAGGGATGGAAAAGCTAGTGATTCAATTGGCTATATCAAAATTCATGAACTTTGATATTAATAGTTATTTCTATGAAAAAGTGGTCTTTGAGAGGGTGGTGTGTAATTAATCTTTTAATTAACGATTACGAC
Organism: Pissodes strobi; assembly: GCA_016904865.1. Taxonomy (NCBI): domain Eukaryota; kingdom Metazoa; phylum Arthropoda; class Insecta; order Coleoptera; family Curculionidae; genus Pissodes; species Pissodes strobi. The sequence goes on along the minus strand of MU182819.1, from coordinate 258,791 downwards.
AAAATTGAATGAGCTATTTTTTGTTTATAATTCAAAAATCAACGAGGTAATATTTTTGTTGTTAAAATTGTATCGGGACGTAGCCGTATCTATGCTACTGCGTAACTTTTAAAAAAATACCAAAAAGTATATCCTGTACTAAAATTTTGCGTAATGTGTCAAACTGTTTTCTAGATTTTTTTGTTAAATTTGAAAAAAATAGCACCCTATAGATCGAAAAGCAAGCATTTTAGGACATATAAGTTTATGTGAACTCAGGAATCAGGAATCACTCATTAAAATAAGGACATAACATTAAGTGATACCCTGTATATAAAACTGAATTATTCAATAATGTAGTTAATTTTTTTTTCTCGTAGTATTAAAACCAACGGGGCAGAATTGACATCGTGTCCCAAACACAACTCAATCCAAAGCAGCGTTTACTTGGTTTTGTCAACAGCGAAGAATTGACGAGAACATGGAGGAGAAAGAATCTTTGTACGTTTCATTTGTACTCATTTGCATATCGTCGGCAATGAAATGAGCATAAGGAAATGGTTATACCCATAATGCCTCGATGCTAACTAATAGCGAACAAAGGTAAAATGTCCAGATCAATCTGCAGTCAATTTGAAGATGGAGTATCAAATATTTGTTAAACACTTGCATTCAGGGACTAAGGTTTATACGATAGAATGGTATATGCTGATGGAGTCCTTTGACTCAAAAAATGCAAAGCCATCTTTTTCCCAGTCGACGCGACGCCCGCGCCGACGCCCCGGGGCAAATATTAGATAGCCGTCCCTTTATAAAGATACATTAAAAAAAAATTATTTCTTTTTAGGTAATTTTGACTTTTAACCGAATCAAATATATACAAAACAAAAACAATAATATACATATAAAATAATTTTGACTTTAGTTACCAGGAAAATAATATATGAATATATCAAAAATGACAACCACAGAAATAAATTAATCTAAGTGCCACTCCGATTAATCACTTTAATCGCTCGCTAAATTATTCAGTGTTGAATGTGCCAATGTCAATATGACATTAATAGATGCGTCATATTCAAAACACTGATTAATTTAGTAGTTTAGAGTTCAAAGATTATTTGTAAACAATCTGGCTACACTATCTCAAAATACTTGTGAAACACGTATATTTATAGCAATTGTAACTAAAAAAAAGGTACATGTTTAATTTTTATTATTCTAGTCTTAGGTTTATGGATGGGAAAAATAAACATGAAATATATTAAAAATAATAATTAACCTAATCTGATACAAGAAAATGGAATCAAATTATATAAAATATGTCACAGAGTCAAGTCTTGATGTCAAAGTAGAGAAATTAGAATTGCAAATATTGCCTTGTTTTTGCTTCGGACATTGTTATTTTCTCAACAAGTGTGCAAGGCGTTACTTTTCCGCGCGCAAAGATGAGCATGTTTTATGTGCGGGAAAGACACTTTGCGCATGCGTTAGGAACATCAGATAACAACAAATAGAAAAACAATGATTGTTTATTGAAGAATTTTTAATGAAACCCGAAAGAACTACCACAGCAAAAATATTACAAATCGATGAAAAAAATATAAGACGTTTTACAGTGTTTGCTGACATGGAAACGGGGGAAAAATCTGATATTAGGGAGATGTTGAAAGCGAGAGGCATATCTAGTGTTGTTTGACATATAATCATCATTTATCATTATACCAAAGAGTAAAGAAGAGAAAGGAAGGAGCTTGTGCGCCGTTTGACACTTAATACGTGCGACGAACTCCTGAGACATCGAGGAGGCTGCGGAGGAACCATAATATGTCACATTCTGACGTTATGTTTAGGTGCTTCCTACGTTTTGATAGTATTTCTTGTGTTTAAAGCCATTTTTTGCAATTTACTTTGATTTGGAACATTGTTTATTTGTTTAGTAATATTATTGTAGATAATGCGTTAGTTCATATAGTGTTTATATAGATATTTAGTGGTAAAAGTGTGTATTTTGGACTAAAGAAGCAAAGTAAACATGGTTACTTGTGCAGCTTGTGATCTTTCGAAAACTCCAACAAATTCAGAACTTGGAATAACATTTCATCGGTAAGTAGGTATTTTACCCCATATTTTTCTGTTTTTTACCATTTAATAAAGCAAAATTATAAATTGTCTAATTGTCAACAAATAGGTGACAGATCTAATCATGAGCGTCCCGTAAAAAATATAGCATTAAAAATCAATTTTTGCAAGAATATTGGACAGTACTAAAAGTAATACTTGTCTTTTATACTTGACATGTTAAAGTTTATTCTGCCAATAAAATGCTAAAATTAGTTATTTGAATATATTTGGGCATTTGAAATGCCAAAATAAGCAAAATATGGTTAGAGAATAGTGCGTTAGTTTTGAAGGGTGCTTCTTCAATAAAATTAGGTAGTACATATTTTTTTAATAAGAAGCACACTTCAAAACTACCCCACTATTATCTAACCATATTTTGCTTATTTTTGCATTTCAAATGCCCAAATATATTCAAATAACTAATTTTGGCAGTACAAACTTTAACATGTCAAGTATAAAAGAAAAGTATTTATTACTTTTAGCACTGTCCAATGTTCTTGCAAAAATTGATTTTTAATGCATTTTTTTTACGGGTATGCCCATAATTAGATCTGTCACCTATTTGTTAACAATTAGACAATTTATAATTTTTCTTTATTAAATGGTAAAAACCAGAAAAATAAGGGTAAAATACCTACTTACCGATGAAATGTTATTCCAAGTTCTGAATTTGTTGGAGTTTTAGAAGGGCCACAAGCTGCACAACTAACCATGTGTCACGACTAACAACCGTCCGAACGTTTTTGTGCTACCCTATAAAACTAGCCGCCGCCGTGCCGCTCGCTTCCCTGTCTGTATGACTCATCGCCCGGCCGGTCGCGAAGTTTCAGGATCGCTAGAATTGTCTCGATGGCCTCGTCGAGATCATATAGAGTGGCTTCGGAATACTTCCCGAATATTCGTGATAGATTTGAGATTATATATAAGCAGACCTAAGGCGAATGTTAGTCAGTTCAGTTCAGTTAATCATTGAGTGTTGAATAGATATTAGTGCTAAAGTTAAGAGTAGTATAGAGTGTTAAATTGTATACAGTGGTAGTGAATAAAGAGAGTATTAGTTGAAAATAAGCAAAGTTGTAATTCTGTTAAGAACCCACGGGAAAAACGTAACATTTGGTGTCAGAAGTCGGATTGTGAAGGGACCGGACTTGCGAAGTATTTTTCGAGGAAAGAAGAGGTACAAGTACGTCAACGAGACCGTTTGATTGGTGGATTCTGGTAAAAGTTTATAACATTATATGGTCAATACAAGGCAACAAACGGCAGAAATGGAGCAAATTAATAAAATGTTGGCCGATTTCATGGACAATTTAAATGCTGAGAGGCAAGCGGATCGGGAAGAAGATGAACGTAAAAGACAAGCAGAACAGGACCGGCTTCAGAAAATTTTAAAAAACCAGGAAGATAAAAGGCAAAAAGAACAGGACGACCGGCTTCAGAAAATTTTGCAAGATCAAGAAGATAAAAGGCAAATAGAACAGGACCGGCTTCAGAAAATCTTAAAAGACCAGGAAGATAAAAGACAAGCCGAACGGGAACAGGATGAACGTAGAAGACAAGCAGAACAGGACCGGCTTCAGAAAATTTTACAAGATCAAGAAGATAAAAGGCAAGCGGAACGGGAAGAGGCTGAAGGTAGAAGGCAAGCAGAACAGGAACAGCTGCAGAAATGGATGCTGGATGCAATTGTAGGCGAGCAAGGAAAATTACAGAAAATATTGGACGGACAAAATGAGAAATTTGAAAAAGAAGTAAACAATATTCAAAAAGAAGTAGGAGACGTACAGCAAGAAATGAGGAATCTACAAGCAGAATTTAGCAGACTAAAAAATCAAGGACCCACCGAGAGGGTATTCGCCACAGGGCATAACATCAAACCTGCAACGTATGACGGTCAAACCTCCCGGACAATGTACAGAAGGCAGTTTGAAGCCGCTGCTGTTGCCAACAGTTGGAATAACGAAGAAATGGCTACATCACTGGTGGTAGCGCTTCGTGGGTCTGCCCTAGAACTACTGCAGACCATTCCCATCAGCCAACAAGGGAAATATGACATACTTACAGCTGCCCTGGAGAGACGATTTGGAGACCAACATAGAAGACAACTGTATCAGGCACAAGTTAAGTCCCGACATCAAAAGCCTGGTGAAAACCTGCAAGAATTTGAGGCCGACATTAGACGTCTCATTCAATTGGCCTACCCGGGAGCGACAGAGGAATTTCAAGAGGAACTTGCTGCCCAAAATTTCGTGGATGGTATTAGAGATCCAGAAACTCAGAAAATGCTACGCCTAGCCAAATTTGATAACAGCAGCGAAGCTTTGGGTCGAGCCCTAGAAATCGAGGCAGCCTGTAACATCTCCAAGCCAAAAATCAGGGCCGTATCCATCCAGGAAGAAAAGCCGACAAACAGTTGTGAATTAAATGAGATGGGTGAAATTTTGAAAAAATTAACGGAAGATCTTCAGGCCACGGCGAGATTCCGGGAGCCAATGGAAGATAGGCCACGTTATCGAAATACATCAAATCAGTGCTATAGATGTGGCAGGACTGGGCATTTCAAAAGAGACTGCCGAGTACAACTACGATCTAGATCTCCATCCAGAGACGCTAGGGCCCCCAAGTTAAATCAGGAAAACTTCAATTAGTCAACATTGCGGGGCGGGTGTTGGCTAAAGAAGATAAAGCCCCCAGGATCGTCTCCATAAAAAGCCGCCGACAGTTTAACAATTACAGGAAAGATCAACGGAAGAGCCATAACAATTACTGTTGACACTGGTGCGGCGGTATCTTTGATAAGGTCCAACAGAGTGAATAAAGTAGAAGTTCTACCCATATCAAAGAATGTAGTTTTACGTACAGTTACCGGTGAGACAGCTGAAGTACTTGGGGAAATGGATATCGAAACTTTCTTTTATCTTCAGTTAACTTATTCTCTTTATAAAGAGGGTGGAAATAAATTGCAGACAGAGAGTAGATGTTTAAAGCTTTATTCTGTATTTTTTAAGGTGGTCATATTGTTCATTGTATCAGCAATTGAAGTAATTTATTTAAAAGCTTGCACACAGGATCAAGTAATTTGATGCTATTCTCTACTTGTTTTTTCAAATTTTCATCAAATCGAGTTTAGTTATGTTTGGTTTTATGTTTGCATTATCTTCTGCATTTACTGTTCTCACAGCTTTTAAATTATCCAAAAAATGTACACTAACGTATTTCTCCAGCTAACATTACTGTTTTCCCATTATGCTTATAGTAATAGCTTTTTCTAAATCAGGCGATGAAAATTCTTTTAACACAGTTTGTACTTTTCCTGCAATCTTTTCCGTTGCGAGAAGGTTTGCAGTATCTTCTTCTCTTCTCTAAGTGCCGTGTCCTCTTCGAACGTTGGCAATCATCAGCGCTATCTGTACTTTGTCGACCTCTTTTCTAAAGAGACTTGTCTTAGTCTCACCATACCATTGTCGCAAATTCTTCAGCCACGATATTCTTCCACGACCGGGTCTTCTTTTGCCTTCGATTTTTCCTTTTATTATTAAGTTTAGAGGTCCGTATTTTTCGTTTCTGAGAATGTTTCCAAAGTACTGCAACTTTCGTTCCTTAAGTGTGAGCATGACTTCGAGATTCCTTGACATTCTTGCAAGTACATCTACATTGCGCACCCTGTCCATCCATGATATTTTCAACATCCGTCGATACGTCCACATTTCGAAAGCTCCCAGCTTTTTACACATGGCTTCTATCAGAGTCCACGCCTCAATTCCATAATAGAGAATACTGAAGACGTAGCAACGTAGTACTCGGGCACGAACCTCCTGCATATTATCCCAGTTCTCATTGACCTGGCATCCAAGATATTTCTATGACTGAACGCGCTCGATCTGCTGGCTCTGCACCTGCAGAATACCTCCTCCAACTTGGTTCTTATTAATAATCATCCATTTGTTTTTTTTTGATGTTTAAATTTAATCCAAATTCTGCATTACTAGTTGCCATCTGGTCAAGTAGAATCTGACGACCCCCCAGCTAGTCCGCGATTATAACGGTGTCGTCAGCGTGCCTAAGGTTGTTTATGCCATTAATGGAAATTCCTTCAGGGCAGCTTTCCAATGCATTTTCGAATATTTTGTTTGAGTGAATGTTAAAAAGCAATGGTGAAAGGATACAACCCTGTCGGACATCCCTTTTGACTCGAACTCTGTCTGATATTTGTTGATCTACCCTAATTTGTGCAGTTTGGTACCAGTAGAGATTTGCCATTATTTTGAGGCCTTTATCAGCCAGGCCGTTAACGTCGTGTATAATCTCGTCGCTAACGGCCAGGCCCACGTCTTTAAGGATTTTCAAAAGCTTTTCATGTTGCACCCTGGCAAAAGCCTTCTCGTAGTCTATGAAACAGGCATAAACAGGAACAGAGACATCCCTGCACCTCTGAACCAACACCTGGATACCAAACAGAGCCTCTCTCGTGCCGAACCAGTTACAAAAACCGAACTGTGATTCGCCCATAAAGGACTCGCATTTTGCATATATTCTCTTATGGATGAACTTTAGGAAAATCTTAAGAAACGTACTCATCAAGCTGACAAGCTGGTAATCGCCACATCTTTTTGCCGAGCTCTTTTTTGGAAGCGTTACAAAAGTTGATTGAAGCCAGTCCGAAGGAATGACGCCCGATCGGTAAACCATATTGAAAAGCTTCACTATCACGTTCAGTGACTCCTCATTCTTTAAGATTTTATTGACTTCCGAGTAGATTCCATCTGGACCTGCAGCTTTCCTATTTTTTGATAACGAGGCTGCATGCTGGACTTCTTCCTTAGTTATATCAAGCCCTTCGCATGTATATTGTTCGGGAGTGTCCGATCTTTCATCTTGAAAAATGTTTTTGATATAGCTACACCACTGTTCTACTTTGTGGTCATCGTCAAGAATTATTTTATCTTCAGTGTTCAAGAGAATGCCAGTTTGTCGAGGTTTGTATACACGAGCAGCTTTCTTAATTTTCTTGTGCATATTAAAAGTTTCATATTTAGCCTCCAGAACTTTGATTTCGCGACATTGCTCGTTAAGCCAATTTTCTTTGGCCATTCTAATTTTGTTCCTTATTACACGATTCATCTGGTGGTATTCTGGATGACCTATTTTCAAGCGCCTTTCTTCCATTAAATAAAGAATTTCATCAGTCATCCAAACTTTTTTTTTATCCTAATATCGTTTGAAGATAATTTCAAGCTTGCGTTTGTGAAAGTTTCCTTGATGTTGGTCGAAACAGTCTCCGCTTCTCGATTCTCCACAATGTTTACTTTTGCAGTATGACTATTGCAATTTGTTTATAAAAGATTGGTTTGATTATACCCATCTTTCTCATGTTACTAGCATTATCTGAGCAGATTGCATAAATATTAGTATTATATATTTCTTTTGCCAAAGTCATGCACTGCTCAACAATTTCGTGTAGCTTACCCTTCGTTTCCTTCTTTCCTGCGAGATCTTAAGAATCAAGAAAAGCTATGTCTCCCCCTACATTATGGGATTAACGAGTTGGTTAGGGCTTTTCTTGTTGGTGGTTTGTAAGAAAGGCGAACTTTATATTTTTAAAAAAATGAGATTCAAATACGGAAAAGGGTATGTTGCACCCAAAAATAAATTCTGCCAAAGCTCTATCCAGGTCTTCTTTTTTCTTGGGACACATTTTGTCGCAAAATGTTGAAAATACCAGAAGAACCAAAACTAGCTTTAGCAAACTTTGTATCTCTTAAGTAGTTACTGTGCAGTTTTTCCTTGGTTAGGTTGAAAAGGTTTTGCAACTGTCAAATCCTCAACTGAGACCTCATCGACTGTCAACTCCGCTTTCAATTCCTTATTTTTATCGCACTGACTTTTTTCAATTTTAAACAAATTATAAAATACTGCTAAAAATTGCCTTTAAAATATTATCAAAATCCATCTAGAAAAGGTAAATTCAATTCATGCTTACCATGTTTACACTACTCCTATCATTACCACTTGGAGCACTCGGGCGGCTTGGACCAGCATTAGATCTTAAAAGCTTTGCCAAAGGCTGATCATCATCGGATTCATCGGAGTCCAAAATTACCTCCTGCAAGTTCTGCGACTATTCGAGAGTTTTCCTGGATTGCTAAAAGGAGAAAGACAACAAATAAAAACTTAGTATAAATAAATATTATCATACATGTATAATTGATAATTAATATGTACCCTATTAGTTTTTTAATGTTTCCTGTGGCCGTTAGATATAATAATTATATAACAAATAATATATAGATATAATAATTATATAACAAATCGATTGTAATAAAAAAGTTATCTTTTCTTGGTGGTTATTTTTTCCCAAAAATTTACAACAGAAATATTTGGTTAATTTTCACATTTTTATCTATTTTTAAGAGTGTTTTAGATTTAAAATATTTTAGCAGAATTTTTCAGTGATGATTATGGATAAAACTGTTTTGGTAATATTTTCCTGGCCCTGATATCCCTAACCATCTCTGCTTTAAGAAATAAAAATAATATCTATTTACCAAAAGTTGCAAAAGTCGTATAAATTTGTAATAATCTAAACAAAAAGTAAAATAAGTGGATCTTTAAAATTAAAATAAAGTGTTATGCATATACTTGCCGAAAAACTTAGAATTTAGTCTCTAACAAAGAATTATGATGTCAAAAATGTTTTTGATTTTTTTCATATTTATTAGCCTCTCTACAGACATTTCTATGGCTCAGCAGTGTTTTCTTGCCTGTATTTATTATGGTTTTGTCGCAGTTTTTGCATAAAGCCGCACATTTTCTGTGTATTTTGATTAAATCAAATCCATATTCAAAATTATTCATGCCAAAATGCATGTTGAGGTCGCCCAGTCATTATAAATATGTTTTTAAACATTTATTACAACACTTATTACAACACTAATTACACATTCTTAAACGTAAATCCTGCACTCAAAAAACAGAAAAACTGAAATCCTCTGGATGATAAAGTCAATTTGCCGAATAAAATAAAGATGACCGTTTGTTTCCAAGCAAGGGAAATCCCCGAATATCTGTGAAGTACGTTATTTGGCCCTGGCCGGCTATGTTGCCAAATGTAACAATACGTGTGTTGCTGGTTGCTGATTTTATTATTGGGTGTATGTTCTGTGATTTTGAACAATAATTTATAAACAGACAGTTTAGAGTGAAAAACTTTTAAGAACAAAAAATGCCCGCTTAAAAATACACCCAAAAGTGATATTTAAAAATATGAATTTTTGATAAAATATTCGACATTTTCGACACGATATTCGACATTTTCGACACGGATTTCGACATTGACGTCAAAAATAATTTTTACGGAATTACGAACGGATGCAGGCAAAGAGAATAAACTAAGACTTGGAACGGTTTCTCATATTGCATAAAATAGCCTGCAATTACTAAAATATATATACCTAAATCTCCTTTACTCATGAGATCTTTAAACATTGCTACTTTTCTGCATTGCGTGCAGAAAAGTATCACTTTGTGAACGACGGTTATAATATATTAGAGCGTCAGCCAGAGGTGACAACAACAATTTTGCGACAAATAATACAAGTTTCAGGAGGGCCAAAAGTTCGTGGCATTTCAGAGGGACTTCGCAGCGGTATTTTCATCTCATGATTATAATATCTGCTAAGAATGGTCTCTGAGGTGAGGTAATATGCTAAAACGTCAAAAACGTGAAAAATATATACATTTGAGGGCGTCTGAGACCCTTGTAGCTGTTACCTAGCGGTTTGACGATTTCCAGCCATTAAATGTGAATTTCAAACAAGTAACATGGAAATTTTCAGCCCGAGGTACGATGCAAGTACCTAGGCTTCGGCTAGCTCTCTGTCTATAAATCTGCAGACCAAGGAGAAGAATATGTTTTCCACAGGTAGGAGTTACTTTATGAACGTCATGTCAAGTGCAAAGAATTCCTCATAATGCACCTTATTTTGCATACATTCCTCAATGACCTCAATCCTTCTTTGTCTAAAGCTTTGAAAAATTTCCGAAGATGCCTTTTAATCCCTAATTTGTACAAGACAACCTTGGAAGTTCCTGCCCACAAGAAGATTTCCAAGAAGCGGCGGCGTTCGACGAAATTTCCAGGAAAACTGTAAATTCTTCTCATATCGATTTTCCTACCCGGAACGTGCGCATTTTAGGGAAAAGGACGGACGTATGCGGGAAAGGATACGCAATACAGCAAATACACTGGGAGAAAGGCAATCTAGAAATATGCAAAATCTTCGGAATTCGGAAGCATTAAGTAAAGTAAAGGCTTTTCTGCAAAAATATGCAAAATTTAATGCTCTAGGTGAATCAACATAAAGAAAAAGTGTCGTTGGAAAGGTGTTTGGTACCATGCTAGATGAAATAAAGATCGAAAAATATATGTATATTATCGTCGACGAAACAACTGATTCATATGGTCTTTACATAGTTAATTTAATGATGGGAAAACTCACAGAAGAAGAACCTGGAAAAGCTTACCTCATAAGTAGCTGTAAAATAACTGGAAAACAGAAACTACCTTACAGTTACCCGTTTACTTACAAGCATTAACACATTTCTTTTTGCCGAATTCAGTTCCTATAGATACAATTCTTGTGCTGTTCCATGCTGTGCCGTATATGGCACAGGCAATTTTAAAATATTCTAGAAACATTTAATTCATATAACTTGCCCAGCTTACGGATTAAATAGAGTTGCGGAAATTATTAGAACTTCCTTCCCGTTGGTCAATGACCTAATAGCAAATAAGAAAAAAAGATTCATAAAGGCCCCATTAAGAGTGCAGTTTTACAAGGTGAATTTACCAGGTGCACCATTACCACTCGAGCCTCTTGTGACGATAGGGAGTACCTGGATTCGTGCGAACAACCTTTAATTTATATTAAGTGTAACTATCTATTTCTGGCAGACAGTATTTTCCAACTAGATGAATCGTGTACAAGCCTACCAAAGTCGATGAATACAACAGAAACATGTTTACAAAATTGCAAACAGATACGAGATGAGGTATTAAAAACTTAAAATTAAGAAGCTTAATAAAAAAAACACAGGTTTTAAGGTTTTAGAGCAGGACGTAAACATAATGTCAGGAAAAACTGTAAATAATTTGGCTACTGAATCTGCCTTAATTCCGATATTAAAATTTTGTCCTATAACTTCAATAGATGTAGCGAGATTTTCTTTGTGCAAACATGTCCTTAGTGACAGACGCCACTTCTCCTAATTCAAAACTTTGTAGCACACGTAATAACAGTTTTTACACTTTTTCAAATCAAAATTAGTATAAATTTAATATAAATTGATATAGCTTGCCGTATCTGGATATACATATCATCATTTCAATTCAATTTTTATTGGTCTTCAAATTTTCATTATTAAACAATCCCCTAAACAAAAATAATCACCTTAAAGCCTACTTTTACTTGTCAAATTTGTCATTCAAAAATGTGTCAATTAAAATATAATACAGAGTTTTCCAGTTTACATTGAAACTTCGGAAAATTAGCCTCTCGGCCTACGACATCAAGGGCTTAACATTTCCCAGCGTGACTTATATAACACACTTGTACCATAAATAACTATTATTCATTATGTTCCCCTATACCACGACGAATCAACATGCGCCATTCGTAGCACCAGTCCCATCGCTTTGTTGGTAATGGTAAGACTATAATATAAGAACCTTTTTAAAGAAAGTGTGTACAAAATTTGCACTGAAAAAATGGAGTTGGACACATCAACTTTACAGCGGCAATATCCGGAACGTTTTGCTTATAATCTGTAGATATTAATATTTCCAATATTTATTTAACAAAAAATGAAAAGCGGGAACGAAGAAAACTAAGATAAGATATTAATTAAATAAGTAGGAACCAAAAGAAGAATTCGTTTAAAATTCTTTTGTAAAAGCTTAAATGGTAAATCCACTAGCCTAGCATCATAGCATGCATGAACATGAGCATAGAACATACAATTTATTCATAATAAAAGTGTCAAGCCCTTTTAATTTGGCCAACAATAAAAGGTAGAACACGAAATATTAGTAAACATTACAACTATTACATACTACCTATAAAAAAATCACAATTAAAACGGCACATAACCGTACTAGAAAATATGTAGATCACTTAAATAAAATGCAATAAAACTACATTTTAAAGTAGAGCAAGACCTCAAATATTATTTCATGCGAGAAGGTAAATGGCTTCAAGTTAAACCGCCAACTGCCGAAGAACCAATCCTCTAAAACTCCAACAAGTCGGCATAGCAGCTCCTTGCACATCGCTAAAATAAAATTCCATGTCACTAAAGAAAGTCAATACCCCCAGAAAGATAGAGCCCGTGAAACGAAGAGAAAATAAATAAAATAAATAATAAGCACTAAAATATTTTGAAAGTTAATCCTTAAAGAAATGGTCGCCTCAAACGATGATGAGAAAAAGATTTTAGAACATTTTTAACATTTTGTGTTTTTTTCTCAGTGTAGCCAGTGTGAGCCATTGACGCAAAACAGAGATGAAGCTATAACTCTTCTATTGTCGTCACTGTCAAGTTTACTAGATCGAGATTGAATTTTCATTCATTAATTGTAACATGGCCTCACAAATGGCATGAAATATTGATTTTGCGATAAAAATAGATAGCACTTGTAACCTTATCCTTTATAGTCATATTTTATTTTATTTATTTTTCGAATCGTAGTAGACTGAAGAGTGAAGAGGCGATGTGTTTTTCTTGGTTCATTGTGCAACAGCCGCGGCTACTAGTCCTTCTGTTCTTTATACGAGATATCGTCGATAGTCTTTTTTTAATTTTCTTACTATGTTTCTTACATTGTTTCCTACTTCTCGTATTATTTCCAGTTCTATGTATTTTTTAAAATTGCATATAAATTGATAATAAAATTTATTTGTTGATACATCTTAATAAATTGGCCTGCAATTGAATGAATATCTTTTTGAAGCAACCTTTCTTGGATTCAACATAAATGCAGTGAATAATTCCCGGAATCTGAGTCGGATTTTAGAGATACCTACGTTCCTCGTGGATGGATTTTTTGCATTTCTTTTCTTATTTTGATTGGACGTTTCATTGATTTCTATGTGTGTAGTATCAACTGAGGTGGAAAGAAAGTAGATTTCTGCCTTGCGAGAAAAGAAGTCAAAATATTGCGACAATAGAACTGAGTTGATGACTTATCGGGTGTCGTAATAAAATAAAGGTATGAGTTATTTTTATAAATAACACAGACTTATTGTTCTTTTGGCCTTATATTGTACAATTTAGCAAGCGTCGAATATGGAAAATATCATGCGCATATCGTTTTAATAGTTTTTGTTAGAAGTATCGATTATATTGACATACGGAAAAAATTTCCTCTTAATTAGTTTAGTTCCAGTCAGAACTATGTTGAATAAAATGCTGGTAATTGGAAATATAACAACGATGTTTTGATTCGCTTTCATGAGAAGTATTTTATTGGGACACATGTGAATTAAGGTACCAATTTTTTAGACTTCTTGAAACTGCAGATCTGGGTTTTTATCATCGAGAGATAATGCCGAGAAATACTTCCTAGAGGGTCCAACTGTACAGGGTTTTCATTTATATTGTGACACCTACCTTTATTATATAAGTCAGGGAAAAAATGTTGAAGTATTTTTCTGTATTATCCTTTGGGCCTATGAAAATAAACAAGGGAAAAACGTAAAAATTGCTACTTTTGCACTGGCAGTTTTTTCGCGAACTAAATCACTTCTTGAATTTGTTCACGTAAATAAAACATGTTCACTATCACTAGCCCCTTTGAAATTGTATTATCAAAATGTTGGTGGCATAAATACGAAATCTAAGGAATTGAAATAGGCAAATTTTCTTTACGATATTATTGTACTAACTGAAAGCTGGCTTAATGGTAGAGTGGCCGATGCCGAGGTTTGTGTAAAAGGCCTCACTGCGTTTCGTAGCGACATAACCGAGACAACTAGTGAGAAGAACAAGGGAGAGGGAGTCATTGGTTTCGTGCCAGTGCCCATTTACTTCCTTGTAGCGAATATCATAATACTTGTGTATGTCTGATGAGTCCTCTGCAAATCAAAACAGTGAGTTGTGAGATAACTTATCATGATTATTGAAACTCAGATGTTGTATCTCTTAATAATTATCTTGTAAATATTGAATGGGAAATGATTCTCTCAAACAAAAACATAAATGAACCTACTAAGTAGTTTATTTTACAAAATATTGAATGAGTCATTGAATGATGTACCTTTGAAAATGTATAGAAGCTCAAGCTTTCCTAATTATTTTTCTGCCGAACTGAGAAGTTACATAATAAAAAAAAGGTAGGTACATACATAATTTTGAAAATCCGGATCTCGGCTTCACTATGGGCAGTTCTCTATTCTCAAATCATGATATTAGATTTGACACAGAGGGACTATATAATCTTTTTGGATAGAGCTGAGCAAAGTATCTGTGAGACAACAAAATGATTTGGTCATTTATAAATTCTCAGAGAAGGTCCAATGAACTACCTAGCTCTACGTATTACAACAAAATAGCCACTAGTGGATAGAGCCTTGCGAATCTTTTTTGTGAATATTTCTCAACAGTGTATAGTAATAGTGACACAATTATGCCTGATTATACAATTGACAAATGTATTGACTTTGGACTTAAAGCTATAAGCTTGGCAGATGTTTTTGAGAAAATCTCCCACTTGCCATTAAAAATGTCATCGGGACCCCGTCGGTATACCTCAGCAGTCTTATAGGTACAGCATATCGAGGCCTCTATGAATGCTGTTTAATTCGATTGGTTGAGGGTAAGCTTCTGGGGATATGGAAGGAGAGCTTTATTGGTACTAGTGTTAAATGTGGGGAGACGGAATGTGTAAGTAATTTTTCTGCAATTCCTAAGGCTACGTGCAGAGTGATGCGTCAAGCAACGAGTGGAGCAGCGAGGAAAGCAGAGCGGCGAAACCGAACGTGTGTATTTAGGTTGCAATGTGCACAGTGCACAAGCGCGTGTAGAAGGATAGCGAGTTCAAACCTGTTCGATTTCGCCGCTCTTCAGTACTTTTTGAATTTTTGACCATGGATGTGAAAAATTAATTGAGTTGGTGTTTGTACGCTGGCCATTTTGGGACCAAAACGAAAAGATTATAACCATTACAATAATTAATTTTTCACGTTGTTTATTTATGCGATGAATCCCGTATTTTTTTCTTTTTTTTTAACTATTTTAAAGGGATGTTATACAAACACATTGCGACAACCCGCTCTCGAGACATTTTAACGCAGACTCCAGCTTCTTGACTCTCCTCTGCTGCTCCACTCGCTGCTTGACGCGTCACTCTGCACGTAGTCTAAGTTGCTCGATGACCTTGTACACGATTAATTAGGCTGGATCTGTAAACAGTTTATTGATTCGCGTCAGCACGGCTTTGTCAGCGGTAGGTCTGCCGTGTCCAATATGGTTTCTTATGAGACTGTCCTGCTGAGCGCCTTGGAGAAGGGTTGTCAGGTTGATGCAATCTACACTGACTTCTCCAAAGCGTTTGACAGGGTGGATCATAATTTACTCGTTACCAAGCTGAGAGCGATTGGCTTTGATAAGGAGCCGTCGGTGAGGTGAGTATGTTAATTGGGCGCACACAGAGGCTTAAGATTGGAGATTTTGAATCTGTTATCATTGAGGCTACTTTGGGTGTACCTCAGGGTGGCCATTGTGCTCCTCTATTGTGATATTGATAATTATCTTCGGGACTGTGACTACTTACTTTATGATGATCTCAAAATGTTTAGAATTATTGATCTTGAAAGCGATTCCAGATTGCTCAAGCGCTCTTTAGCAGCTTTTTCAGGTTGGTCGGAGCTCAATGGATTGTCCCTAAATGCTGACAAATGCTTTTCCATCAACTTTTTTAACACAAGAAAAGAAGTGTTAGAACAACTTAAAATATTAATGATCATGATTTAAATGTTGTCAATTTGGTTAAGGATTTGAGGATTTATCTTGATTCAGAAATCACTATAAGAGATCATAGTAAGTACATAACGAGAAGAGCTTATCAGATGTTGGGGTTTATTCTCAGAATTGGTAAAGACCTGTCGGTGAGCTCACTTGGCTTACTGTACTGCTCCCTGGTTAGATTCTATTTGGAGTATGCTTCAGTTGTGTGGTCACATTTCTCTACCTTCGTTGTCGATCTTGTTGTGATGTTTGAGCCAGCTGGTGTTATGGGCATTGAAATCTCCCAGAATGATTATTTCTGAGTACAACTGATGGAATGTATTTTTTATTTGAAGCTTGTATTTAGCAAATAAAAATCATTCTAGTCAATTATTATTAGATATTTTAATTAGTATTCATAAAAACCTAAAATTGTAAAAGAGTCCAGCGTAAATTTTTAGGCTATTGTGCTTACAGACTTGGTGAGGCGGATGATCTTGATGGGGTCCAGTCCAGCGGCTCCTCTGTCTTCCATCACTTGAGGCCAAACGAAGAATTTGCGACTTGTATTTTGTATATAAGTTAATTAATGGTTATATTGACTTCCCTCATCTTCTCAGTCAAATATCTCTTAAAATACCATCTCGAGCTCTTGGGAAGTGTGTGATCCTTGATCCTTCCCTCGGTACCCATAGGACTAATTATGGTTCTCATTCTCGACTTACCCGTAGCACTTCTGAATGTTCATCCTGAAATTGATATTTCGGAGGCTGATTTAATAAATATCGTTGCAACGTCTTGCGATCAAAGCTACACTGACAAACTGTAGAAACCTGAAGCCCTTGGCTCATGTAAAGCAAATGCTAATTCATAAAGGAACTGACGAAGAAATATGTGAATTAATTGACTAATAAATTTCCCCGTGTAAAGCCAAACAAATCGGACGATTTTTTTTCAATGCAACGCCCTGCGCATTTTCTTCTTTTCCTGATTTAAAAATATATAGTTTGTTGATATTTGATGCAATCAGTTTTGATAGTATTTAAGTTTAACAAAAATGTTCTATGTTGTGAATTTACTTGCTACAATTTCGATGTTTAAAGTAAAATTTTACCCCGAAATATCCGAAAAAATCGACAGAAAACCCTTAAAAAAATTCAGCCAATATTTCCCTCTTCAACTCACTTCAAATGAGATTTGAGGCAAATAAATCTACCTACTTACTTGCGATAAAAACTGTACGCATCGATATGCAAAAAGTAAAATTTTACACCGAAATATGTCATAAAATCCATCAGAAACTAATCTAATCACCAAAAAGTGTCTGCACTGTCCGATTCTGACCCATTTCTTTATATTTAAACCGTTTTCAATGGCAATTAAATGTCTAAATCTACATATTTTAACCAATATTTAACACCATGCCAATATATTGGCCAAAAATATCAAAAACGAAGCTATCTATTCAGACCCGTAAAATTGCCAAAATGCTAAAAACTCTGGAAATTTTGTACTATTTTCTGCATATTTCAATTTAACCTCAATTTACTCGTATTTCCGGATCTCATACGGAAAAATATTGTTACAAAACTTTTTTTATAGCAGATCTCTGCTATAACGAAGTTTACGAATTTTAAAATCAAAAACATTACGAATTGGATATTTTCAATCGGATCGATGCGATTTTTTTAGTGTATTCCGTTCATACGAGCGTTTGATTGCTCCAGATTATTCGGTTTTCCAGTAATAAAATATTAAGTGAAAATTTTGGATTCAACTAGCTCTGTATCCAAACTGTCTTCTAATACAGTTTGTGGCTTATATTCTTGATTTTTCTAAAAAAATCTTGTTGATAAAGAAATAAAAAGCTTGACTTTTTAACCTAGAAATCGATGTTTTTACGCTTTCCCTGAAAAGTCCATTTTCCGACATTTTTAAGATAGAGAAGCTTATAGAGAGCTTTTTTCCTAGAAATCGCCTATCGAACTGTTTTCTCAGTTTTTCTATTCTGGCAACTTTTTCGTCACTGGAACCCCAAAATGACCCCTGTTTCAAAAATATACACACCAAAAAGAATACCGAAGCTATTAGCATATACTTTCTGAAATCGCTCCGCTGACTGTTACTCTCCCTCGCATGGTTGAAGTCGACGCCGACTTTACCCGAATGAGCATCACATATCCGAGCCTGACGGCTCAGTCTTCTTCACTAACCTAGAAAAAGTGTGCCGAACGCGCGTAAAGAAGAAAAACGGCTGATCCAAATATCAACAAACTATTTACATATCTTTGAAACCAGGAAATGATCAGTTATTATAGCGAAAAATATATAGGGTGTTCTATTTAAATAAAAATATTTTCCTGATATATGTGTTTTGCGATCTTTCTTTAATTAATTTGATTGGCTCAAAAGATAATACAGAAAAAATTCCTACATTTCGATGTAAACAGTTTTTTCCCAAAACCCCTGTAATAAACTTTGTAGGTTGGTGTCAAAATTACTGCTCTAGACTTAATGAGAATATCCGGGATAAACTTTAATATTTGTTAGGATTAAGAGGAACTTTCGAAACTACAATAAATAATTTTCAATTATTTTTCTGCTTATCCTAAGAGCGTCCTCTTCTTGAACATAAACTCCAAAAGTGCCTTTGCCTAAAACCAAATCACCCGATATGATATAAATCCACGAATTATACTTATCGCATTTCATAAAAATTTCCTTCGGAATATCTCACTTTTTCGCATGAAAGCTCCATCAGTATGCATTTCCATCGAAGTGGAGAAAACGCGTAGGAGGACAGGTTTTCGGGATTATGCTGGTTTTCCAAGAAGCTTAAAACCGCAACTGATGCTAAGTTTTTAAATAATTTTGCTCCCTAATGAGTCTGGAACATTAGCTATCTCCTTATCTTAATGGCTTTGGGTTTATGTTGAAAAATTGCTTATGTACGGCCCAGTAAATAAGTTTGTATTTTCTGCTCTAATGAACAAGTCGAAAACAATTTTCGACTTTTGCTGTGTGCGTTAGTAAATCAGCACTGGCGAGGAAATATTAAACTAAATTGCAGGACAAAGGTTGTGCCAGCTGAAAGTTACATACCTATAGTGTCTATAGCAAACTATTTACTTTCCAATTTGTATCAAGTACTTATTGCTGTCTGTAAAATTTACAGTTGCTTGCCTACAGGGAGTAACAAAAGTTTAGCAGTTTTGGAACATCTAGAAGCTACTATTTATGCTATACTTATGAAAAACATAAATTATGCTAGTTTAATTATTCGACTAAGAACCTACATCAGAGTTGCCCAAATTACTACAGAAAAAATGCACTTTATGATAATTGGAGGATATGTCATAATAGAAGATTTATGCCCAATTTAGTCTATTCCAATGGTTCTTAACCTAACATTTTATACATCGTAAAGTAACCAAGAATATTAAAGTTTACCTGTATATCCAGGTAACACAATAAATAACACATATATCCGCACACTTATGGCGCTTCAGTATAAATATTACTACATAAAATAGTAGTTAGTTTTTGGAAAGTGAAAAACTATCGAAAAAATCATCCATTATTGCCCAAAGATACTGACTTTAAATTATAAGAGGGAAAACCAAACTCAAAATCTACAGTATCAAAATAAT
>MU182819.1:161805-238637 GCA_016904865.1 Pissodes strobi | reverse complement strand
TTTTGATACTGTAGATTTTGAGTTTGGTTTTCCCTCTTATAATGAAAAACTATTGTTTTTGTCATTTTTTCATACAGGCAATTTTTGAGATATTCTGAAACGATAATTATCAGGCCCGGTATAGTCCAATCGAATACGGTTAAAAGAATATTAGAGGGGTTTAAGGGAACGGGTTGAAAATGAAACCAATTGCCAGAATTAGCAAGAAACACTACACTATAACACTATATGACAAGATTTGATAACTAATGCATAGCAACATTAAAAACATTGCGTTTTTTTTTAGAATGCTTTGCAAGAGGGGCAAATTTAAGTGTAAAACAGCAAAAAACATGCGATATAGAGGAGATGAAAAGAGCAGTTCATGCCGTAAGAGAGACACAATAGATACTGTGAACTACTAAAAAGCATAAACCTACTCATTAAATATCACTCTGTCCTAAGTTTGAACTTGAACTTGACAAATGTTATATAAACATTCACTGTTAATTATAAACAACTTGAGTGGTCGACGGGAGCGATTTTAATCCTTAATGATGCAGCCATCAGCATTTTATAACTATAAATACGCAGGCAAACGCCAATTTCATCAGGCTAACGGGTCTCTTAACTCCGCTCAGTTTAGTTGCGGTACAGCACACAGGTGCGTACACTTCTAGTTGTTCTATCCCACAACCCTTATATCTGTAAACACCTGTGCACAGGCACAAGGCGATCAGGTCCTTACCTAACCTGGGTGGACGTATGCACAGGTATATGAGATTCGGGATATACTTAAAGTAGAGAGAGTGGAATTTACGAGTGAAGTATCAGAATGTCCAGTAAAGGATAGTTTTTGGGGATTTTTAAAAAGTAGTGAAAGTGCATTAGAAATCTGTGATAAACTTAAACCAGAAAGACTTACCTTATAAATATCAGAACGAATATATCAATAAGACAGCCTCACTCCCATAAACTTTAGTAATAAAAGTGACGTCGCTTTCTAGAAAAACTTTGAACTAAGCCTCCCTCGAGAAGGCATGCATTTAATATTAATTGGGTATAGTGTAAACTCTTAATTCATCTATAAACTTAAACACGCCTTTATTAGTATACTGTCTAACCATTGTTAAGTTTGTTTGTAAATAAACTTGATATTGTTTTTATCGATGTGTCTCCTTTATTATCTCTTCTCAACTTGACGTAGTGCGTTCCTAAATCTGCGCTACTCTCCTACACGCTAAATAAAGCGTGACGTCACAGTGAAAATACAATTCGTGACAATACTTTAAAAGAACTAAAACTTTTGGTGTTCCAAGGACTACAGCGGTTAGTATATTAACATTCCATACAGACCTGGAGTCAAAATGCGGCCCTGTCACTGGTCTTCTGAAGGTCAGAGGGTGTGGCAATTTTTACCGCGTTTTTTCAGTTTTAAAAGCACATACTTGGTGATATGATTGCAAGTGATGTGAACCGCACGCATAGATCTACGGGAGATCTCGTGACTTACGTGACCAAAGCCATCGAGAGCTACGTCAAATCTCATGCAGTGGCTCTGGACATATACAAAGCATTTGATCAGGTGTGGCATGACGAATTGTTAAGCAAATTGACAGCATACGGACTAGCACCAGCACTGTTTCTATGGTTTTCCAATTTTTTAAGGGATCGAAGCATCCGAGTTTGTATTGATTGATAATTAAATTTAATGCCGGAGCTCCTCAAGGGTGTATATTACCTCCCACACTGTTCCTGCTCTATATCAACGATCTCTTAGAAAGGCTAAACAATTCTATTTACAGCTTTGCAGACGACAGCACTCTTATATCTTCATTCATGTCGCGGACTCCAATGACAGCTGCTCGTTCCCAACGCAAGTGAGAAAATCAGATTGAGGATATCACCGCCATCGTGGAACGGGATGAGGACAACAATGTCCAGTTTAACGCAGGAAAGACTCAAGGAGCTGTCTTCTCAAAAAATTCACGGATCTCACACCTTACCCAAGCATCCTATGTAATGAAAATGCCTGACAATTTTTAAATTTAAAAAACCTTATGCTTTATATCTTTCACGAGTAGTCAAATAGGTAATAAAAATATTGCATTTTAATCTTTACGGTCTAAATTTCGTTTATAGATAAATATTATATTTAAACCTAGTAAACAAGAATTTTAAAACATTGATAAATATCGAAACTGTAAAATTTGACATTTTTGACAGACTATGTCAGTAATTATTTTTCTTTTATTTTCCCTAATCTAATTCTAAGATTTCATTCAAATCGGTTCATAAATAGCAAAACTGTCAAATTGGACATTTTTGACAGATACTATCACAAAAAAATATTTTTCTTTTATTTTCTCCAATCTAATTCTAAACTTTCATTCAAATCGGTTCATAAATAACGAAACTGTCAAATTTGACATTTGTGACATACATACATACTTTCTTAATAAAATATTTGTCTTTCATTTCCCCTAATCTAATCTGAAAGTTTATTCAAATCGGTTAATAAATAACGAAATTGTCAAATTTGACATTTTTGACAGATATGTAGGTACTACGTCAAAAAATATTTTCCTCTAATTATCCCTAATCTAATTCGGTTCATATATGCCGAAACTGTCAAACTTGACATTTTTACCAGATACTATGTTAAAAAATTTAAACCTAGTAAAAAAGAATTTTAAAACATTGATAAATAGCGAATCTGTGAAATTTGACATTTTTGACAGACAATGCCAATAATTATTTTTCTTTTATTTTCCCTAATCTAATTCTAAGATTTCATTCAAGTCGGTTCATAAATAGCAAAACTGTCAAATTTGACATTTTTGACAGATACTATCACAAAAAATATTTTTCCTTTGTTTTCCCTAATCTAATTCTAAACTTTCAATCAAATCGGTTCATAAATAACGAAGCTTTCAAATTTGACATTTGTGACATACATACCTATTACCTACATACTTTGTCAAAATATATTTGTCTTTCATTTCCCCTAATCTAATTCAAATCGGTTAATAAATAACGAAATTGTCAAATTTGGCATTTTTAACAGATAGGTACTACGTCAAAAAATATTTTCCTTTTATTTTCCCAAATCTAATTCGTTTCATAAATCGCGAAACTGTCAAATTTGAAATTTTTAACAGATACTATGAAAAAAAAAATATTTTTCCTGGTTACAATTAAATAATTTCATTCAAATCTGTTCATAAATAACGAAACAGTCAAACTTAACATTTTTGACAGGTACTACATATGTCAAAACTTATTTTTCTTTTATTTTCCCTAATCTAATTATAAAAAAATATGTTTCTTTTATTTTCCCTATAATCTAATTCGGTTCATAAATAGCGAAACTGTCAAATTTGACATTTTAAACAGATACGTACTATGTTAAAAAATTATTTGTTTTAAATTTTTGCTAGTACATACAATTAAATAATTTCATAAAATTATTTTTTTAAATTTTTCCTAGTCCAATTATATAATTTCATTCAAATCGGCTCATAAATAACGAAACAGTCAAATTTAACATTTTTGACAGGTACTATATATGTCAAAACTTATTTTTCTTTTATTTTCCCTAATCTAATTATAAAATTTCATTTAAATCAGTTCATAAATAGCAAAACTGTCAAATTGGACATTTTTGACAGATACTCTGTTAAAAATATTTTTCTAAAATCGACAAATTTGAGAATCACCCTGTATCTTTTTCAAAGTTTATTCAAATCGGTTAATAAATAACGAAACTGTCAAATTTGACATTTTGGACAGATAGGTACTAAGTACGTCATAGAATATTTTCCTTTTATCTTCCCTAATCTAATTCGGTTCATAAAGAGCGAAACTGTCAAATTTGACATTTTTACCATTTATTTTTCCTTGTCCACTTATAAAATATCACTCAACTCGGTTCCTAAATAGCGAAACTGTCAAATTTCACATTTTTTACAGATACTATGTCATAAAATCGACATATTTTGAGAATCACCCTGTATCTTCTAATCGAGCTTCTAATAAGTAATAAAAATATTGCATTTTAATCTTTACGGTCTAAATTTAGATTTAAATCACATTATAAAATAACACCAACTTACCTTATTCAACAATATTATTAGAACATTTAGAATAACCCACAACACACCGTCGGCGTCGTCAAAGTATCCGTTACGTCTTATCACAAGCAAGATATTTTATTTATCAGAAGCAAGATATTTTATTTACTGAGCGATAACCGCGCTGATTCAGTGTCTGAATTTCATTATGTCGAGGTCACGAAATCCAATATTATCCGTATGCGCTGGTCGAGGTCACGACATCCTTATTAAGTTTCCATAAAAGTGATCGCAATAGCATTTTCAATACTAAAAAGCGAACATCGCAGGACCTGACTTATCAATGACAGGACAAATACCGACTCTGGCCTCATTCATAAGCTTGCTGGGCATCAACGTAGAAAACAACATGTCTTGGTGTAACCACGTCACCAAAATCACCAAGGCAGCCGCACAAAAGCTAGGAGCACTCTATAGAGGAAAAAAGTTGTATACACCTCATCAGCTCTTATGCCCAGAAAAGACCATATCTCGAATGCTGTTCCCATGTGTAGAGCTCGGCACCCAAACACTTGCTCAAGATATTTAGACTTCATACAGAGAAGAGCAGTCCGTCTTGTAGATGACCCAGAGTTGACTACAGAGCTTGATAGCCTTGAACATCGAAGAAAAGTGACGGACCTATCTCTTTACTACGGATACTACTACGGAAGGTGTTCGAACGAGCTGGCACTTATGATTCCGCCCATAGTTGTGCCATTGTCTTTATAAGAAAATAGTCGTTCAACGGGGCCTGTGGAGAGGTGCTGCCCCCAGTGGCTGGCACCAAAAACAGTATTTCTGAATGAAAACACGTGCAATGTTTACCCTACATATGAAAAGGAAGGGGTAGAAAGGGGAATACAAAATTATATTCGCGGAGCCGTAAGTTTCCAAGAAATGATCTTCAGCCAAGGCTAAGTGGCTAGAACCGGTTTTATCAGTTTAATTTTTACACACAGAATGAAATTTCTAATACCTGCTTCCCCAATCTTGACTTTTCAATTGAATTTATTTTATTGTTTGGGAATAGTATATTATTTTATATGGAGGAAAAGTGATACTTTTCATGGCGCGCTCGTGTTTAACAGCCGAACGGAGTGAGGCTGGTAATAGAGAGCAAGCCATGAAAAGTAACTTTTCCTCCAAATAAAATATGCTGTTTTTTCTTCAAATGTCGACAAATTAATGCAAAAACATCTCTTTTTAATAGTAATAATATCTAATTATTATTAAAGATAAATGGGTTCGCAAGGCGGCTTAGACCCCGGTCGTAGGTGGCCTTGCTTAGACCGGTGTCGATGAATTTAACATAAAGCTGTCAGTGGACACTGTCAACAATAATTATTTTTTTAAGATGGCGTCTCGGATTGCGTTTTAATTCCGTATTGATAAGCAGTTATTGAGTAAGTTCGATTAAATAATAACCAATTTGTTCCTAAATTAGTGATTTTTAGAAATGCAGTGCACAAATTGAGTGGTAAATACAAATTGTAGTTTAATAAATCTTGAGTTGTTGACGCTTATTTTGTTGTCTGTTTGTATTGTATCTATGTTGCTATGACAACACTTTTACCTCCGCCGGCGGAAAAGTGAAAAGTAAAGCTCCGGCGGAGGAAAAACGAAACTTCACGGCCGCCTACACAGTCGAGTAATGACGGATTTACTGACGTTTGAAGAAAAAATGGTTTTTAGCATTTTAAACACATTGATTTTTGTATCAATTTCTTTACTAGTTTCTATTATTCATATAGGCCTAATTGAATTGGTGCAGTAGTCGAAGAAAATAGATTTGCATATGCCATTAAAAAATGGGAAAATAATAAACAATAATAAAATCCTATTTGCTAAATGTAAAACGTGTTGACTTGATATAAGCAAAATTTTACAATATAAACTGGATATTTTATCGCATTCAAAATTAGGAACACTAAATAGTTATTTGTGTATTTAGAGCGCAAAGTAACGGATTGCCGCTTGAGAAAGAATGTTACTGCGCGACGCGTAGCGGAGCGCAGTAATCTTTCGAAAACGGCAATCTTACGCCCGGTCCTACGTGAGCGATTTGCAGCGAACGCGAACGCGAATCAGTGGCGATGCCGTGCGACTATATTAACTTTTCGTACGGCATCGCTAGCGCTTCGCGTTCGCGTCGCCTGTAAATCGCTCACCTAGGACTTGGCGTTTCTTTGCGCTCGAAAAACACACAGAACTTTTTCTACAGCCGCATTTTTAAAAATTAAATCCACATTTTTCTCTATACTTATTCTGAAATTTGCAAATGACTGTCAGTTTTGACATTTTATATTCGGCCTTCTCGCATATTCAGAACAGGAGTGCCAGCAACAAACTGTAAGAAACGCACGACTGTCATATATTTATCTTCGGTTTCCATGACCATTCATAGCACACTCGACGGAAAAAGTGAGATTTTTCTTTTCCATGTTCGCCCTAGAGCGCAAAATAAGGATCCATGGCATTCGTCTATTTTGCGATTTCATTTGCATTTAGCAAATAGTTATTTTGCGCGCGGCTGTAGAAAAAACATATTATTAAACTATAAAAAAAATTATATTAATAAAAATTGATTATTCGTTTCCTATTATTAGTCAAAAAGTAAGGTATTACAATTTTTAAACTTACAAGGTTTATAGAGAAATATAGCTAAAAATTAAATTTAGTTCCAATAGTAGTAGTTTTATGTATTTTTTCTTTTTATAGAAAGAAGACAATTAAACATTTTCTGCAATTTTATGCTTTAATGCACCAGAAACATGTATTTATCAAATTATTGATCAAAATGTCTCGTTATTTGGAGATTAATAATAAAATTAAATATTTTTATTTTCATTATTTTTGCAAAAGAGGGGGAGATAAGAAATAAGGTGTTTAAAAACTGAAATCAAAACCCTTACCACTTTGGATAAGTCTTTATTTAATATGAGTTCGGCATATATTAATACTAATTTATGTATCGGTACATATAATATTGCTCCAGGCCAACAGCCAATGTTCAAAACTTTCAATCGCTTATAGTCATTATTATCATTATTACATAATTGACAATCAAATTAAATTTATATAAATGTACTCTTCAAAATATATACTGTAGTTTATTCGCTATAATCAAGTAAATAATTTTTGAAAAAATTCGGATTTAGGATAGTGAAATAAACAACATCCAAGTGAAACTATATTTACTCGAAAATTAAACAATTCAATTGATAAAACACATCAACCTATACAACCCTTAAAACTAAAGAACTAAGAAGTGTATATAGTGTGCTGTTTCGGGCAACTTCTGGTTTGATTCATCCCTTATTTTCAACTGATCATTTTATGTTCACTTGTATTATTCCCTTTGAAATAATTCATTTATTTTATCTTAGATGCCAAATTTTTTCATATCAAAGTTTTGTGTTATTGCCTATCAAACTTGTAAAGTTATACATGTTCTTAAAATAACTTTCTTGTATATTATAAATTACAATTAATCACCAGTTAAGGAAATTTGAAACCATAATTATTTTTGCTATTTTTCAATCAGAAGTTGCTAATATAGCTATTGTGATAAACTGATGTATCAAGAGATTAGATCGACTACAACTCCATAAATAAGTACTTATAAATATTACTTAAATATCGAAAAGTAATTGGACTACATTAACATAGATACAACCTAAAAGCATCACCATTTAATAAGAATCAACTAATAAATTAATTGTAATCCGTCGATTAATGTTTTATCTTTATTTAAATATAAGATGATTCACAGATCTCATTTATTAGTATTTAAAAATTTATATATGTATATATATATTTAAAATTGTCAAATCATATTCAAAATCATGTTTCCAATATTGGTCCATAAAAGTTACTTTTTAATTTAAAAAATTCAAACTCGCTAGAAAAATATTACTTTTTTACACTGTGAAAAAATCCTTAATTGTAGTAAATTGGAAAAATACAATTATATAATATACATTTAAAGTTTTATGTTCCAGTTAAAAAAAACTGCAAACAACTTTTTTGAATACTAAGTAACTAAACATAACTCTTGGAGTAATTAAAAAGTTGTTTTTTACTCCGTGAATAAAAGTGGATAGTGAATAAAAAAATTATAATGTCAATTCGCATTTTGAATATGACTTACATTGTTTATATATTAAAGTCCTTAATAAAACATTAATTATGAATTCCCGGTGGGATAAACATGAATCACCCTCAAACCAGCTTATTCGGGCAATAATTGATTTTTTGTTTTAAAAATAAATAGTACATTGGACATCTCTACGCTTTGCTGTATTGAAAGCCATCTAAGTGGCTTTAGCATCAAATTAATGGGAGTATAATGTGTACAGGGTGGCTCGTTTTCGTGTCTATGTATGGGGAACTCGAAAACCGTAAGAGATACAGTGTCGGTCAAATTAAGGCAAAATTGCGCATTTAGGTGCCTAACAATATGCCGTTTAGAAAGTTTCAAAATTCAGAGTATTTCCGGAGATATCCGGAAAAAACCGAAATTTTAAAAAATCGTTTTATTTTTTTCCTGGGCTTATTTAAAAACGGATCTCAAATTGAATTGCACTTTTGCATTGCCACTTTCTCCGCTCTATCCAATGATGGTATCCAGTTTGAAATGCGACGTTTCGTCTTCAAGGGATCATCATCAACTTTCTTTTTTTAAATACTAACTTTAATTTATTTTATCGTTTTTCAGATGGTATTGGCGTTATTAATATGAGTATATGTTTTAATTTAAAAAATTTTTTTTTTTTATTTTAATTTTTTTTTTTAAATTAAATATTTTGCTTTGGCGTAATTTTAAAAATTTAAGGTAGGTACTTTTGAAATCTTTATATTCTATAAAAATATTTTATTTTGTTTTTTGTGTTGTGGAAAATTGGAGGCCGTATTAAAAATAAAAAATAGTAAAATTATTTTTTACGAGAATATGGCCATGAACTATTACTCAAAGAAGTTGCTTAGTGCAAAGATAAAATATTTTCAACTTTTAACCATTTAAAAAATTTATTTAATAGGGAGCATGAACAGTTTATAATCATACTACGTGGTACTATAGGTACTTTGATGTAAAACACACCTATTGGAACTTTGCCTATAAATTGTTATTTTCTTATTATTTATTTGCAAAATTCCAACAGGTGTGTTTTTCCATCAAAATACCTATAGTATCACGCAGTATGAATATAAATTGTTTATGTTCTCTTTTAAAAAAAATTTGATTAGTTAAAAGTTGAAAATATTTCATCTTTGCACTAAGCAACTTGTTTGAGTAATAGTTCATGGCCATATTCTCGTGAAAAATAATTTTACTATTTTTTATTTTTAATACCGGCTCCAATTTTCCACTTAATACGAAAACCAAAATAAAATGTTTTTAAAGAATATAAAAATTTCAAAAGTACCTACCTTAAATTATTCAAAATTACGCCAAAGCAAAATATATAAATTAAAAAAAAATAATAAAAATTAAAAAAAAGAAATTAAAAAGAAATAAAAACACATACTCATATTAATAACGCCAATACCATCTGAAAAACGACAAAAAAAATTAAGTTCGTATTTAAAAAAAGAAAGTTGATGATGATCCCTTGAAAACGAAACGTCGGATTTCAATCTGGATAACATCATTCGATAGAGCAGAAAAAGTGGCAATGCAAAAATGCAATTCAATTTGAAATCCGTTTTTAAATAAGCACAGGAAAAAAATAAAACGATTTTTCAAAATTTCGGTTTTTTCCGAATATCTCCGGAAATACTCGGAATTTGGAAACTTTCGAGACGGCATATTGTTAGGCACCTAAATGCGCAATTTTGCCTTAATTTGACCGACACTGTATCTCTTACGGTTTTCGAGTTCCCCATACATAGACACGAATTCGAGCCACCCTGTACAGAACAATATAGTGCGCATAGCTTTATTTCGTAGCAACTGGAGTCTTTGTATATCAGCCTTTTTACCTGATATCAACAATGAAAAACAGTAATTGAAATGCGGATATATAATGGTATTATATATAAGAACACGACTCCAGTGACTAAGAATCTCAGCTATTCTCCTAAAAAATTCTATCTTTTCCAATTTTTTTTCTAATATGATCTACATGTAACGAAAAATTAAGCTGAGAATCCAAGACTACCCCTAAATATTACTAGATGCATTTTCAAATAGGCTATTAGATATCTATCTTAATCCAATAATTATTTTCTAGAAATCTATTACAATTCTGCTTAGAGCCAAAAAACCATGTGCTTTGTCTTTTTTTTTAACCTACGTCTATTTACACACAATGTTATAAAGGATGTCAAGTTTTGACTTCATAGTATCTACTACCTGATTAAAATCCTTCCCGCAAACACAGATCAGCATATCGTCCACAAACAAACTTAGAAACATATCATTTAAAACTCGGTCTAGGTCATTGACATATAGCACAAACAAAAGGGGGCTCAGAACACTGCCCTGCGGCACCTCTATCTCACTATCAAACGGATTTGAGGACACATTATTCACTCTAGTCACATGGAAGCGATCCTCCAGGTGATAAGTGCACTGTTTGTAATTCCGTAGGCCTGTAGTTTGTGGATAAGTCTTCTCCTATTGATGGTCTCAAACGCACGCTGAAGGTCAATGAAAATGCTCAGGACAACATTTCCATCATGAACATATGAACACCATTTCGAACACACATACTGTAATGCTGACTCGCACGAATGTTTTTCCCAAAAACCCGACTGACCTTTAAATAACAATTTGTTTACCTCCAGAAACTGTCGCAGTTGTGCATACCACAATTTCCAGAATTTTGTCCATTACCGATAATAAATTAATGGGTCAATATATTCTTCTGGTTTATTTGGTCTAGGCACTTTCGGGATAGGCACAATAACACTACTGGTCCTAATTTCCTTTGGAACTCTTCCTATTGTAAGGGATGTATTGATCAGGTGAAGGCTTTTTGTGTACCCAAGTACACAAAAAGCAGTCTTTAAAAATTTAACTGCTCAGATTTCTTGAACCACATTTAATGGGGAAATATTTGGCACCAATGACGAAGACATACTTTGTAGGCACAGCGATCAAAGAAAGCTTTCTCGCCCAGGGGATGTTCCTTTACAAATTGATGCTCTCAAAATAGACGTTATCTGAAACAAATTAAAATCTAATGTAATTTTGACTTAGTTTGTAAAGAATTTGTTTGTCAAAAACTGAAGCAATTAAAAAAATACAAATGTGGAACAACCCAAAAAAGTAAATTTAAAGACATCTAAACGCGCGTGCTTTAAAAGTGCTCTTATACACTTATATCATAATATGCTATTAATTAAATTCAATATTCATTCCATACATTTGTCATCCTTCCTTATACATGCCTATCAATCAATTAATTAACTATTCAAAACTGTTCATAGACACCTATTATAGACGTGCAACATCTGTGTATATGTACTTACGTACAAAATAAACGTTAATATTATGAGAAAGCATACTGATAAATATAAAAAAGTAGATGTAAAGATTTACCCTATCTCTATCTACATATATATGATTATTAGAAAAATGTTCATCCTATTTAATTAAACCTGTTCTGTGTATTAAACTTCGAAACTGCTATTGCAATACTACAAAACAAAGGAAGTGGGTACTTTTGTACTTACCTAGAAAAAAAACGTAGATAGATAATCGCAATTTACTCAGCCAAAATTAATCATTACAACCCAAACACAAACATTTTACAGAGTAAAGCTTCTTCAACTTGAACAATGGCGGAAAATTAAAAATAAACAATGACATATTCGGAATTATTAGCAACACTCGTCCACGCGGCTCCACTCCGCGCCGCCAGGTAACAGCCCTTGGGAATGCACCAATAGAAATGTAGGAACTCCCTCCTTGCAACGTCTCTCGTAGGACCCGTAGTAATTTTTTGAAATTCAAGAATGAGCACATTTCAGGCCGGACGCCATCTAGCGATGAGGCCTTTTTTCAGTTCGAGGTTGAATAACTATTCCCTATATAAACAAAGGTTGTGCCAAACGGAAACACCCGTCCGACACAAGCTGCTCATCAACATACGTTGCGAACACCTAGGATGTCGCTGTTGCGGGACTCCTTTGTCTGGAGGACTACCTCGCTCTGGAATGGACTTCTGAGTAACGTCTTCCCGAAAACTACAACCTACAACGTCCAATGTTCACCGTCTTCTTCGCCTAGCCTCCGCTCGTTAAGTGGTATAGGATTTTCCTTTTGTGTGTGTACCGAACACAAAAAAGCCACTCTAGCACCTAATTAATTTTACTTAAAATGTTGATAGTTTGCGCTAAGAATCTTATTTAGATAATCTGCATACACCTCGTAAGATTATCTGGCACTTTTTTCTTTTCTTTTTCGGTGGAAGACAATTAAAACTAGGGAGGCAGCAGTTGATCCCGAGAATTTAAATGAGTTAACTCTTCACGCATGATCCTCCGGGGCGCAGCCAAACTACTCTAACCCAAACTAACCCAAATTTAAAAAAAGTGACAAACATAACCTTAAAAAAAGAAAATGTCTTGCCACTGACGGGCACCAAAACCGGGCTGCCGTATTGCAAACAGAGGATCTGACCACTGCACTACCAGAGCTGTCGAAATAAATTCACTAGACCGTAGATAAAGTGAAAGGGCCGTTTACTTTAACGCTTTAACTTTGGACCCACCAATCAGAGCTCTGCACTTTTATTCCATTGCCGTAGGTCTGTAAAGATTGTTAATATCCGAGCGGTTAGCTATAAAATGTTTCATCTTAACATGGGCCATGTACCATTGAGACTGGTTTGACTGTCGTGCAAAATAAGGTCGTTGACGTAATCGGTCATAAGGGTAAAAGAAAAATTGCTTCTTTAACTTCAATGGAGCGGAGCTCTTTAATCACTTTGATAGCCTGCATGAGTGCTGGAGGAAATTTTGTATCGCCGATGTTGATATTTCTTAAGAAAAATATGAATGTTCAACTAATGAAGGGCACCTCTTCAGGACCTATTGTAGAGGTTTACCCTAGCGGATGGGTTCAGATTACGTTAGTGGTTTAGGCACTTTATAGATACAGTAAAACCGTCTGCAACTTCACCTGTCCTCTTAGTTTTAAAAGGCCATTATAGCTATACTAATAATTTAGACGCTGCCAATATGACAAAAGAGAATGTTCTGGTGATAATCTCCTTACCCCCACATTCCCCTCACAAATTGCAACTCCTTGATAACACTTCTATTGGGGCTTTAAAGATCTATTATAGTGAGATTAGATAATGGAATCCACACAATTATCTACTCTTATCTCAATATGACGTTGGCCAACTATTTGCATTCCGCGTAAGAGGAATACATAATAATAATTCTTGCTGCTGAAGCTGAAAAGCTTTACCGCCCTTTGACATTTCGCTATCTAAAAAGAAAAAATCTAATAGTGACAGAAAAGCATCGGGAGTGGCAGTAATTACTTTTTCCCCTTACAAAGAAGAGTTGTCAAGCAGCACTCCTAGTAAGAGCAAATAAGAATAGCTGAAAACAAAAGAAGAATCTGATAGTGAAGAGGAAATGAAACTTTTTCCAGCGGATGATGACTTTGGATTTGGATAATATTCCTGGAGAGAAAAAAACCAAATGATTTGGATGCTGAAAGAATGTTTTGTGAAAATAAATTTTCCGAAGACCGCAAAGGTGAACTGTGGGTTCAATGTTTATGTGCAATATGTAGGACCATCTTGACTGTGTAGGCGCTGACAAGGATGAATCTGTTTGTGTTTTTTTTGCCACACTGTATGATATGGTATTACTTCTGCCACTTTTTTTTTTGGTTATTTTCAATAGTGCACTTAATTAAACGTTTAATTTAACATTTTTCGGTCCTTTTGAAACTAGCACATTTTTGTGTCACTTTCTTAATGACTGCTTTAAAGGCATTCCTAATTAGAACAATTAAAATAGAAAAAAGTGCTTGTACAAAATTAACAAACTGTTAGCATAATGTTAGTTAGATTCTGCTTTTGAAGTAAAAAATACAGAATGGCCATAGACTCAAAATATGTCAATTAAGCAAAATGGTAGCACATCTCCTCTATCTATAGGTTACCATTCGTATTTATAAACCAAATTTCCGAATATATTTTACTATTTATAAAAAAATAATTTTTATCCGATAATTTATAAGCGTATATACTTAAAATTATGCTGTTGACTTTCAAAAATAGAATTAATTTAAATTATACAGGGTGTCTCACGGTGGATGGTACCTTAGACGTTTCTGGAGAACCACTAAACGGATCATTCTGAAAGTTTGGTCGCTTACATAAACGTATATGCTCTACCTTGCTAAAATATTTTCGACAATGCAGTGTTGTCGCTTCTACTAAAAGTAGTAGCAACTGTAAAATTTTAAATGGAACACCCTATATATTATTGCATATTTAGATTTTGCGGAGAATTCTAGACACATTTCATGAATAATGCCCTATACCTATCTCCAACTGTTTTTGAAATATTGACAGTTGAAAATCGACCATTTACCAAGTTTGACAGCCTGTAAAATCTAAATGACTAAAGATAGAGCAAAATGGTTTGCATATTCCTATCTTGGTTTTTCATAAGCTATCGTTTGACGCTAATACTATATTTAACCAGAGGTTAAGAAATTTCGGTTAAATTTAACCTCTGGTTAAATCTAAAATTAGTGTCAAACGATAGCTTATGAAAAACCAAGATAGGAAAGTGCAAACTATTTTGCTCTATCTTTAGCCGTTTAGATTTTACAGGCTGTCAAACTTGGTAAATGGTCGGTTTTCAACTGTCAATATTTCAAAAACAGTTGGAGATAGGTATAGGACATTATTCATGAAATATGTCTAAAATCCTCCGTAAAATCGAAATATGCAATAATATAAAGGGTGTTCCATTTAAATGTTTACAGCTGCTTCTACTTTTTAGTAGAAGTGGCAACACTGCATTGTCGAAAATATTTTAGCAAGATAGAGCATATCCGTTTATGTAAACGACCAAATTTTCAGAATGATCCGTTTAGTGGTTCTCCAAAAACGTCTAAGGTACCATCCACCGTGAGACACCCTATATAGGTTTTGCTAGTACTCTTGACTTACTGCTTATCAGTCTGAAACCCTGCTGCAATAAAGAGGCTTGCAAATCAAATTTCTGATATCAAGGATACTATACTAAGAAAAAGCTAAATAGTGGTTGATTTTCCGCTAAAATCTAACTTTAAGGGGCCACATGGTGGTGTAGCGATGTAACCAATTCTTGCAAGTTGAAGTATGGGTGCCCAAGCAAAACAAATATATTTTAATATTTACCTACATGATACGGGAAGGTTTGGTTTATTTCTAGAAAAAAAATTATGCCATGATCAATAAGCGTATATACTTAAAACCATGCTGTTGACTTTCAAAAATAAAGTTAATATAAATTACATCGCTTGTACTAGTACTCTTGACTTAATGTTTACCAATCTGAAACACTGCTGCCATGAAGCAGCGGTAGAGAACAGCCATCAGTCAGGCATGACAGAGAGCCAATTCTGGCATTTCGTGAATCTCGGGTTTTCTAGGAAAGAAGTAACGAGTTTTTCTACTTCTCTCCAGGTTCTTGATATTTTAATTAAATTTGACGAGTCTCTTGATAACTCAGACAAGTAATCGTCCGTCTCGGACATTGCGAGAAAACCGGGGATACGTGCCCGTGAAGTGAAAACTTTGAGAGATTTGAGATTTTTAAATGAGATTCTTAATCTATTACTTGGATTTGGTAACAAACCCAAGCTAGATCATAGGAAATGTAACACCGATAAACCGATTTACTAATTGTCCGGACTTAAAGACACGAAAATTCGATTTTAAGCGCTTGAGGGCCCGGTTACCCAGGAGACTCCTCTAAATCCTAGTGCACTCGGAGACGGTCGAAATGCAACCCTTTGATAGTTTACCGGTTATAATTTCTAGGAAGAATGTATCGTGCTCTAAGCATATTTGAATTCTTTTTATTATTTTAATCTAAATATAAGTTAAATATCATTTTATTTGGCAGCTAAAAGGACAAATAATATAGTCCGGGTGCAAGTTATATAATATTATTTCTCCTGTGTTCACTCGTTTCACAACACTAAATATCCAATGTATCTAATGAATGATTCGTTAGTAAAATCGGTCTCAGTGATAAGGCATATGTCAATATTCTCTATCTCTAGGACTGCTTGCCATCCTTGTTGGCGTTTCAAGAGCCAATTGTTATTCCATTCCATAATCCTAAAAGTATTTGATATAACGATGCTCAATCAGTAATAATCAGAACAATAATATTGGCAATTTTAATTTGGCCTTACCGTGAATACGGAGTTGAGGTCTATACACATATTTGTACATCACTTTAACGAATGAAAGTATCTCCTTTAAATCGTAACAGAAATCCTGAGTGATCTATGAAGTAAGGGAGTTAATTAAATGCATAAAATCATTACATAGATAACGGAGGGGAAGCCCTGGATTGGGATGCTTTCTATAGAGCTAAGGGCGATAGGCAAAAACAAATCAATTCGGATAATCCTTCCAAGGCGATTTGGTCAGTTGTTTCTGAGCCAAATAAAAACAGACGCTTTGCTTCCAATAATTACATGTCTTAAAACATGGTGATTACTTTCAGAATTTCTTCGAAGAAGTTTCTAAAAATATTCTATATAGTATATTGAGGAGGTAGGAAGTGGAAATAATTAAACTCACAGTTTTTGAATAACAAAGCTACTCGGCGCAGATGAAATTGTAAGCATTAAGAGCCAAATAAAAACTGTAGTAAACCTGATGTTCTGTGTTGGATTCCTAACAACTATCAAATAACAAATCGTTTAAAACTGGAACCCGTTAAGCTCTGCAAAGTGGTTCCCATATTTAAGAAGGGTAACCCTAAGTTGCCAGATAATTTTTTCTTTCACTTGTCCTGGCCTCGCTGAGAATATGCAATGCTTGACAGGTCACTTAGTACAAATAAAGCAAGATAGGCACTGGAACATGGGTTTGTATCCCATAGATCAGTATCTTTTATTAATGAGATTATAAATTCGTGAGGCGGGCGAGTACCCAATTAGAATTTCTCTGCAATCTTATTAGGGCGTCGGACTATGTCGAGCATAATGATGCTCCTCTTCACAGAATTAGATTAGATTAGATTTGGATTAGACTGTTTGAGAGTTTTCCAAGAACGACTTGTAAGATCTATTGTGGCTTCTCCGATTTTTAGAGCACGGCAGCTAGGTTTAAATATCTGATTATCCTCCATAGCCTTGATAATGATCCCTCATTATAGCACGTAGCTACTGGATTAGTTTCGATCATTTATTTGAAATGTATCCTCCCGATGCTCTTATAATGGCATAGAATGTGGATTGCAGTTTCTTCTTCATGGTTTTAATCTGCAATGGCCGGTTAATAAATCTTAAATCATACTGACAGCGTTTCAATTGTGACTTAGTAAGACAGCCGTGAGGGTTGTTGAGGAACTCTTAATGAATTCCTTAGCTTGTATCTGTCCTGGTTGGATATTCCACCATTCCTGACACCCCGTTGCAATTCATTTCGTAACGGATGCCTTAATAGTATACTTGGTCACCACTACAAAAGGGTTCTAGTCCCACCTATGCTATTTCATCGGCCCTTTTATTGCCTTTGTGGCCTTCGTGCCCTGCAACTCAAGCTAGAGTGACTTTGTTTTGACTACCTAGCTTACTCAATGCCTTGCAGTAGCTATCTACCAGTTTGGATGTTGTACTCTTGGCCTTGATTACCTTTAGTGTTGTATGGCTATCGGAGCTGATTACCAATTGGAATTTATTTGCGATCGTATCAGGGTGATCGACTGTGTCGAGCATAATGCTCTTTTTCACAGGATAGATGTGCTCTTCTTCACAGGATGGAGTCTCATAATAACCATAGTGTATTACAAAAATTAAATGAGCGGTTCACTCACCAAGTTTCCCGCGGGCTATTTCTTAGTCAATATAAAATTTCACAGTTAAGCAGCTTGTAATATTGATAATTTTTCTTTAATTTACTTATACTAGACTTAACTTGTCGATACATTTGATATTGAGGATAGGCTTTAAATAGTTTAAGAACTTCCCATATAAATTTAAAAAATAGCTACAGTGACATTTTAAAATTGTTTTTTCTTGAAACATATTAATATGACACATTTTGTTACCAGCCCAAATTTATTATTTTTAGTGCGTTCCTGTTTTCTAAAATTTTATTGAATATATTTTTTTAATGACAATCTTCATATACTATGTTCCACAGTAGTAATTTGATTTGATTTAATTTAACATTTACGAAATTTGGTGATTCATTTTTGGATCACAATAGCAATATCGTTGGAACGTTGGGTACAACGTGTTATTTACACCAATGAAAGATTTAATGCAAGAAAATAAGAGATTTTCTGCAAAAAATTAGCAGTAGTTATTTAAATATTTTTGGTTCGATGCCAACCGACTGCATTATTTGACTAAATAGGTCCTAATTTCTATTTAAATAAAAATTAAGTGGCGCTAATCAAAGTCACGAAAACGAAACCAATTATCTAAATGGTCAATTACTAATTTCCACTAACACTCATTAAATACTACATGTTTTGTTTTGAGTAGGCGTCAATAACTGTATATGTAATGATTACCCAAAAGGTTAACATTATTTGTTTCATCTGGGAGAAGACCGTTGAAAACAATGCATGGTGTTCCAAACGATTTTGCTCCTGGGTATCTAACTTTACCAGGTTTATGATAATGGTGGTTATTCTTCACGGCATCGGCATAATAAACATCGTTTAAAGTTCAACAGATTGAAGAAATTTAATAAAATACATAAAAAAGGAATAGGAATTATAATCACATGTTAATTTCTTCACAACATCAGATCGGATGGCTCTCTCAAACTAATTGCATAGCCAGCTAATATTAATATAATTCAAGTGTACGCACCAAGAGTAGATCCGACTGAGGACCAGATCGGAACGTTTTGCGAATAATTAAGAAATCTTCTCAAAATAACTTAAAAACATTAAAAGGACACTTCAACTCCAAAGATTCGATGAACTAGGCATAGGTTTGAGAAATGAGCAAGGTGATCGTTCATCTCAATTTTACCAAGAAGAAAATATGAATGTAATGAGTACATAGTTTAAACCCCCAACCATGACGCGTATATATACATGCAAGGCCTCGGCTGATTGGCCGAGGAAACTAATAAGAAATCAAATCTAGTGTATATTAATTAATAAGTGATTCAAAAAATCAGTAACAAAAGCATGTGCATACACAGGAGCTGATATTCCATCGATCAGGTTCACTTGATGCAGAAGTTAAAATTAAGATAACAAATAACAAATTACGCGCACCTCAACGACAAAGAATTGACTATAGTAAGATGCAAAACGAGAAGGTTAAAAACAAGAAAATAATTCCAAAATATCAAAAGCTGAACTTACTTCACAGTTGGAACAAGGGGAAAATTTAAATGATATATGGAAATAATTGGAGAATATAATGATCGATGTAGTCGAAAAAGAGATATAATATAAACAAAAGGATATGAAGCACAACCACCAAACAGCGAAGAATAACTGTTTGAAACAATAATGCAAAGAACTTGAACAGCTGAAGAAGACATGCGACAAAAGTTTAAGGAGATGAATGAAACATCCAAAAGGAAAGCCATCACGAACATAAGACACGAACAAAGTGGGACTCCCGATTCGTCTTCGGTCGAGTGCACACGTGTCGGGTATCGGCCATTTTGTTTTCAGCTTCATATACATATATGACTTTGGGGAACACATGGTGATCGTTCGGGGACCGTAGTGGGCTCCCCGAGGAAAAATCGGGCGTCCAGCCGGGAGCAGGAGCCTTAAAAAGCCGTGCATGTCCAAGATTTAAATATAGGTATGTGAATGACCAGCCGGTGGTGTTCGAACCTTAAAACAAGCCGTGCATGTACAAGTCGGAGCACCAGGAGTATATACTCGACATACTGGAGGCTCCAAAAATAGTATCTCTATCCATCAGGTGTAACTTTTCTGGGATGGGTCGTCCCAGCTCTAACTAAGCCGGATAGAGGTCTTTTCTGGCTGAATTTGCTCACGAAAAAGGCCAATAAAGAGTTTACTACTACTACTACACGAACAAAGTGAATTGGATCAGAATGAAGAAGTAACAAAAACTATCTGGAATATAGACGAAATCTTCTTAATTTAAGACCTGAGCTGAAGAATGAAGATCGGCAGATGAATATGTCTGGCCCGTTTAATACTATAGAACAAATCCTAAGAGGAATAAACACATCCAAAAACAGAAAAGCTACAGGTCCAGAATTAAAATCAACGGAGTTACTCAAATTACTAGATAATAACAATCAGTGTTTTAAGAGTTTTTTAATAAAATCTATAATATTGGAAAATTACCTGATGGCTGGCTCAAATCCCTATACGCAAAAAGAATAACGCGCAAAAATCTGGTGATCATAGATTATACAGTCTCATAAGTCATATACTAAAGGTATTCCTTAAAATCATCCCTTATAGAGTGTCGATAAAATACGAAGAAGCTGTTGGACAGGCACAACTCGGCTTTCGAAAAAGACTAGGCATGAGAGGGGCTTTGGTCGCGGACATGTACTGGTCCAGAACTGTTATTATCAAAATAAAGATATAATGATATATTTATCGACTATGAAAATGCATTTGACAGAGGGACATCGATGTAGACCAGAGGGATATCAGATGCATAGAGAACCTTTATTGGGAACAAACGGTTGAGGTAAAAGTAGGCAAGCCAAGCGGTTACAGAGACACAAATAATCCATAGAGGTGTGAGACATGGCTGCGTTCTTTCTCGTCTGCTTTTTAACAGGCAGACCGAACATATCCTCCGAGAAGCGCTAGAAGAGCGTAGCATAGGCGTCAAGGTCAATGGAGTGTGGATCAATAACATACGATATACGGACGACACGGCTTTAATAACAGATAGCATGGATGATTACATCTCTTTCTTAGTTATATTAAAAAACACAAGAAAAAATGGCCTCAACATCAATGCGAATTAAACGAAGTTCATGGTAATATGGAAAAAAATTAATCAAATGCTGTGACATTGACCATGGCCTCAGAGTCAGGCTCGGTCCTACATTTGGGCGGTACTATTATACGGCATGAAAAGTTGCACATTAAAGATAAGCCATATCAATAAGCTTGAAGCATTCGAGATGTGGATATATAGAAGAATACTAAAGGTACCGTGGACAGCCAAAAACAACAAATGAAGAGGTCTTGAGATTGATTGGAAATGACTGAGAACTGCCGAATATAATCAAGCAACAAAAAACAGCTCAGCTAGGACACGTTATACGAAACGACAAATAGAGATTCCTATAGCTGATAATCAATCGAAGGAGAGATGGAGGAAGAAGTAGGAAGAAAAAGATGACATGGCTTCGTAACATAAAACAATGGACATGACTCAGAACTGCGGAAAATTTAATTTATGCCACAAGAGACAGGAATCAACGGAATAATGTGATCGCAACCATCCATTAATGGATACGCAGCCGAAAATGAAAAAGATTGCTTATATACGCTTCACAATAACTGCACTGACATAAATGGAAAGTATTATTTTTTTTCACGCCAAAGAAGATTGTAGAGGTAGTTAGATACTCTAGGGCAGCATCAAAATATTTTATAGCATTTCGGCGGCAGCAAAAATGTCGATATAAACTGATATCTTCCATGTTGATTTTCAATTAAGATTTCTTATCAATGCTCTGGCTTTAGTTTTAATGAACTTCAGTGTTGATAATTTAATCTTAAACTGTATTGTCATATTTCTCTAAAGGCAATTCCTAGAAGAATATCAAAAGAAGCAAAAGGTATTTGGCATATTCAATGTTGCAATGAGCTATTCTAAGAATTAAAAGCTTATTTATATCTTCTTCACTTTGAAAACCCGATATACATACCGCTGTTTATGTTAAATTGTTTTAATAGATGCATTTGTTAAGGTGCTAAAGTAAGTTCTTAGTATTATGTGTTGTATACCAAGGATGTTCAGAATATAAATTTAATAACACAGTTTAAGCAAGATACACAATGAATCCATAAAACTTTGCTTGCACAAATTGGGCCAAAATTGACGTGATTTTTTCCATTTTATTTTTCCATTACTCATATTCTTATAGCTAATTTGTTGGTCCATATTAGAGATATGTTGTTATGCCACCGTCTTAGAATTATAAAAAAAAAATACAAATTCTGCTATAATAATTGCCTAAATTCTTATGTTAGTTTGGAATTTATTCGTATGGACAATCTTCTGGGGCGCCTAACAGATGCGGAGTTCTACGCTCTGACGACGCGACGGGCTGCTGCTTGTCTCCGGGCGACTTGTGAGTGAAATGAAGTACCTAAGGGTTCTAATGGACTCCAAGTTTTCTTGGGACTCTTGGGAGAGACAGTTAAAAAGTCGGTAGTAATATTCTGGCAACTGAGAAGGGCGGTGGCCGCAGCGGAGGCTCGGCCTAAGGTTAGTGTACTGGTTGTACGGCTCGGTCGTTAGGCTCGCTATTACTCCCTGAGATCAACGCTCACAGCAGCATTAGATTACCTCCTGAACCCTCCGAAACTCAAAGCCAGAGTCATTCAGGAAGCCTTCTTTTCTTCTTGTGGTTGCGGGACCATGGTATTTAGAGAGGAAGAGGTGAGATAGTTGGACATGGAGGATTCTACCTAAAAGCAGATGAGGAGTTACGCTTGTTCTCATTTAGAGTACTCGATGACAGGTTTAGATTGAAAAGATCATACACAGTGACCATACTAACAGTGGCAACGGGAACATGGAAAGGTTAG
This sequence comes from Pissodes strobi, assembly GCA_016904865.1. Taxonomy (NCBI): domain Eukaryota; kingdom Metazoa; phylum Arthropoda; class Insecta; order Coleoptera; family Curculionidae; genus Pissodes; species Pissodes strobi. Next base: position 215,595 of record MU182819.1, on the reverse strand, counting down.
GTTTTCCGGAAAGAGCGTTTCTATGTTACACCGAAGGCTCACGAATGATAGGAACAGTCCTCTTGGAGACTAGCGGTATCCAGAAAAGCATCCGTCTGGGAAAGCGCGTAACAGTTATTCATGCAGTTTTGCAACAATTGATATCAGGCAACGAAATAAAGAGGAAGTGGTAATTTATTTACTTTGATAGTCAAGCTGCACAGATTATGAATTTTAAATTGGCACAGGACTGTAGGGATGCCTTTGAGTGGCTGACATAAAGCAAAAAATTAAGCTGACATGGATGCCGGGACTCTGCGGCGTGGCCGATGAACTTTTCAGGCTTCGCTCGGGCGCCCTGTGCGTAGGCTCCAAGTAAGAATGGCAATCAGAGAGCTGACTGATCAGGCCCTTTCAAGCGAGTGGTAATGCTTTCCGGGGACAGACTAGCCAAGAATTTTATCGACGAGCCTAAAGAAACCAGGAAGGGATGGCTGCTGATGTGAGAAAGGTGGTTCCTGAGCACCTTGGTAATGATCATTAGGGCACTTCCGGGGCCACGGGTTTTGAGGAGAGCGTTACATGCCGGGAGTGCGGAGAGAAGAATGAAACCCTTATCCATTACCTGTGTAGATGGGGTGTCTTCAGGTGGTAATATTGCAAAATGAGGACACTGCGGACCTACCATGAAGGGAGGATAATATAACTGGAGTGGATTGGAGGTGGGCTTTGAGGTTGATAGGAGATCCCTCTGGCAACCCCTCCTATTAGTTCGGAGAATTAGCAGAATTGCGAATCTTTCGGATTGACTCGAAATTTCGGGGTTTAAATTAGCTTCTCCGGGTTCCGGGTTTTAACCAATTATCTCCGGGAAAATAGATTTGCCAGTTACATTTTATTAATTAACTAGTAAATATACTAATTAATAGGAATGTGTTAAGAATGACCATTCGTGATTCCGCTTCTTTCGTTAGTCAGAATGAAAATGCAAATTATGTATCGATACCATATAATCCTCAGTATACTAGAGAACTCCAAAAAGTTTTTAAGGAAATAGATTTAAAATTAGTATACCAAACTCAGTTTAATATTAAGAAATTCTTGGGTGGTCCAAAGGACAAAACTGATATATTGGAAAAAAGTGGGTAAAGAATTCGGTACTGTGGATAAAACTCTGTTTTAGTGCATTTAGTCGACGGTTCCAAACCCCAACATTGTGTTTGTTATCGTTAGAGAATTCGTGAGATCTTTTTGTATGATATCATTTATGATTTTTGTGTAATACTTATTTATTTTTATTGCATCTTTGGTCTTATCAATGGCTATTTTTGCTGTTGTGTCCACCTGAACAGGAATTCTTTGGCTATGTTCTAAGCTATTCCCAGTACTGGTTCTGGTCCTATGAACGCCGTTGCGGCCGCCTGCTCCGCAAGAGTATGAGCCTCCTCGTTGCCTTATTATCCTGTATGTCCAGGTATCCAGATCAGTGCAAGTTTATTTTGTGTACCTAGTTTGGTGAATAGTTCCTGGCAGTTCCATACTGCCTTGGATCACCAACGGCTAGATTCAAGAGCTTTTAAAGCCGCTTGACTGTGCTAGAATATTTTGATTAACTTGCCATTCCAGTTTCTATCGATGAGCCACTGGGAAGTCATATCAATGGTTTTAACTTCGGCATGAAAAATGGTTACATGTTTGCCTAGGAAAGACTTAAGCTCAACCTTACCATTTTTATTCCATGCAGCGACTCCGGTACAGGAGCCGCCACTGAACCAACTATTCTCTGTTGTTCTCAGGTGTTCCGAGTCTTTTGCCGATTCGTTCCTCTCCGGTAGGGGGACGTCATAAGCATGGTAATAGTTAGTTTTGGCAAGCATAACATCTGATGGTGGACCCAACAACTTGCTCAGGGTCTTGCTCATAAGGGTTTTTCAGCTTGTTGGGCACCATGGTGATCGATTCAGGATTGTTGATAACCGCCTGTGTCAGTATATACGTCACCTCTTTCTCCAGTACTATTTGGAGAGGTGGCAGATTTAAAAGACACTCAAGGGCTGCCGTGAGTGTAGTGCCGAAGGCGGCACTAATTGCCAGGCACGCTTGTCGTTGTAAGGTGGATAATCTGATTTTCGCGGAGCTCTGTAAGCTCTTGAGTACCAAGCTACTACTCCCTATGTTATCATTGATCTTATGACCGCAATATATAGCCATTGTTTGAGATGTATGCCCCATGTTTAACCCAAACTAAGTACACTGGTTTGGTTATTGCTTAGATCTGCAAATCAAAGGCTGAACTTCAAATTTATTTTACAGGATTTCGAGTTCGGTTACTCTTTAGACAAACGCTGAATTTCCTTTAGAGTAGGTGTAGTTTGTTTGGCGAAATTTTTCTGTATTTATTTTTTTGCGGAATCCGCTAAAGTAAACTATGTATCTTTCTGATTAAAAAAACTGATTTAGTACTGTATTTGATTTAAACTTTTATGTTGTATAAGTGGTTGATCAGTTAAGGGCCGATAATACTGCTGGAAGCCTTTTTTAACAAGTGTGAGTACTAACTATGTTTTTTTTTCATTCTATCAGACACTGAGTTTGGCAGTTTAGGCCATCAGGTATGAAGTCATGAACCTTTGGCCTAATACACGTATTTCGTAACAATACAACTCCTCCGCAATCTGAACTTACTGTTCGTAATACAGTACTCTCATCGAGAAGTATCATTCGAAGCAACTTTTGAAAGAATTATATTTGACAGCAGCTGTATATACTATTATTATTTTAGATATTGCTCTTCCAAAAGTAATTTTAGATTTACTGCAAATTGCTTGGTAATGTTTGAAAAGAAAGGCTAATAATATGAAGCAAACGCTCTGCTGTTATTTTTTATATGGATCATCCTTTCTGCAAGATCCGCCCCTGGCTGAGCGTAAAATATTTCTCACAGTAAATATGGAGTCTGGTAGCTAAATATTGCAAGGTAAGGCATGGCTTAGGATTTAGATATCTGATGATTGCTTTTACCACCAGGAAGAATACCAGAATTTATTTATTTTTTCGTTTAATTTCTTCAGTATGATAGTGGATTTTGCAAAACTGGGGGAGCACCTTGGCCTCATATGTTTCTTCTAGATATGTAGGAAAATGTACTCTTTATGCAAGACTTTGTGAACTTACGGTAAGTACACCTAGAATCAGATCAGAAAAAGAAAGATAACAAGATGAGTTTATATAAAGATAATATATTCGATAAGCTCTAAATAATCACTTATTAGCTCAATGGTTTTACCTTGTCACCAGTTTACCGGATGAGGTTTTTTCTAAAATCCACAAAAAGGGAAGGCTTTTTAAAATATTGATTTAAACTTGTCCTAGTATTTATTCAGCATATAATACACGGGTATCGTAAAGTAGTCTATGGAGACAATGCTAACAAAAGGCATCATCTTCAGTAACACTGGCGCTTAGATTACTGAGCGAAGTCGCCGGCAAATATTTGTTTTTCGCTGTCGGTCAAAGCGCCAGACGAGGAAGAATAAATACTATGCAAAGAAAGGCATGAAGACGTATTGAGAAGTTCTGTTCCCACAAAACATAGGCTCTAGAAAAGTTAATTGATTTAACAAACTAACGGATGTATTCACTGTCTTGTTAGCAGATGTCATATTAAGTCCATCAGCTCCGCGGGAAAAAATTCCTGTCGACGCATACTAATGTATTTCTTGTCAATACTATTTTGGCAAGTATCGGAACACATATACAGGATGAGTCAACAATTCGGTATAGCCAATTTATGAGTACTAAACAAACAACTTAGGTTTTGGCCGAATCTGATTTTTTACGATATTTTGGGTTAGGTTAATAGGTGCAACAAACCGTTTATATTCAAAAACCTTCCAAAATGTGTAAAGTGAAAATTTTTATTCGTCAATATATCAAAAGCGGTTGATTCTAAATATAGTGCGTGCCATATAAAGCGTGTAAAAATTTCAATACAGCTGAAGGTGATAGGGTAATGTATAAGGTGTTCTAATTATCAATTGAAGCTTTAATTTGCTGTCTGCATTTGAACCAGAGCGAATTGTTCACTCCCCGTTATATCGTGAATCCAGTGCCGGATTTACAGTAAAAGCGCTCATATACATTTTTTGTGAAGGACCTCTTCTCATTTTTATCGGCAAGCCAAATCAAGTAGGTAACTAAAAAATCAAAGAAATCTTTGACCCTTAATTATTATTCTCATTATTTCTTGTAAAATGCAGTTATGAGTATTCCGATCTATAGGCAAGGTAAAGCTATTGCTAAGCCAACATAAAACTATACCATTATGCGCATGTTTAGAATGTACATAAAAGAAAAATAAAATTGAAACAAAAAAACAATGCTTTTAAAACAAAGGAAAAAAAAAACAAAGAAAGGATGTAAGTTTTCTGGTGATGACGAAATGGGAGTAAAAGTTTGTCTTTTTGAGTTTTGTGATTCCATATTAAATTTGGTATTATGAACCAATCTTTGGAAGTTAAAAGATAAGAATCATTTACCTGTTATTGCTGATTTCTTTTAGAAAAGGTACTTACATTTTGTTTTTTATTTCGTTGCACAATATTTATATTTTTTATTATTAAACTGCATAAGGTAGAAATCAGGCTGTCCCGAAATACTGTTCGAATAATTTCAGGGGTGATTCTACATAAAAAAACGTATTTTTTTTTATATGATCCTGGGTCCGAAAATGCATAATCTCCAAGATCCAGGCTGTCAAACATTTCTTAAAAAATAGGTTTTTTATTAATATCTTAAATATCCTCTGAGCGATTTTGCTCAAATGACTTTTATTTTTTTCTTGAAAACGAAGAAAGATACGAAAACAGTTTAAGAAACTAAAATGTTGTATTATTAGTTGCTAAATAGGAAAAAATACAAAATGTCTAAAACGTCAACAGCGCACATTTTTTTTTCAATAATATTCGATATGATGCCCCCGGGACGCCACTGGACTTCATATTTTTAATCTGATTACGGCTAAATGAGCCCCTTATTATTGCATGCCACACTACAAAATTGCAATAAAACCGGTAAAAGGACATTTAAGATATTAATAAAAAACTATTTTTTTTAAGTTTGACACTATGTATTTCCGGACCCAGGTCCATGCGTGAAAAAATCTCATGTTTTTTTATGTAGAATCACCCCAGAAATTATTCGAACGGTATTTTCGCAATGTATACTATATACAGGTGAAATAGTTATAACAAGAAAACAATCCGGATCAAAGTTCTCTGTTCTCTTTTAAGAATTGATTTCCAAACGGTTAATTTCCTTATTATGAAAAGGCAGATGCCGGCACCCTTCAGGAGCTTGGGATGGTAAGTAAACGCAATTAAAACAGTAAAAAGATCGTGCTTTGTCAAATTTTGTCAAAGTCAATTTAAATCTTTACAAAGTGCACGAGCTTTTTATTGTTTTAATTTTGTTTACTAACCATTTTCATTTTAGAACGAGCACTTGTGCAAATTACACCCTGGAGCCACAGCCGCAGTGGCCTTATGCAAAAAGTCTACAATTGAGGTGGAGAAGATTTCTTTTTGAGTTTCTCTTTTTTCGGTAGTCATTTATTGTTGTTTTTTCTACAGTATTCTTCTTTACTTATTCAATCAGAAATACTCTTCTTTTTCCTTTCTCTTTCTTTCTTGCTTCAAATGGTTCTTATCTGGAGTTTTTGTAAGAATTCTTGATTTCCCGAGTTTTCTATGTTTACTATTTGTTGCTGATTTCCTCTGAACTTTGGGAAAAGGTTGGATGCTTTCTGGTGCAATAATTTAGGAATCATAGGTTCACGTTTTGGTCGAGGAGTTGTCATTGAAAATATTAAATTCGGAAAGTTGTATCGCTATTGTTAAAATATAGCTACAGGCTGGCTTTTAAACCTTAACGTATGCAGTGGCACAGTAATCTATGCAAGGATACAATGCCTCATCTACTGACTGCAGAACGAATAAGTTGTCTGTCGTACACGTTCTGTTATAAGCCTTTCCTGATATTTACCGCTGTTTCAACTGTTTCATAAATAGAAATATTTTTCCCCGGGTTTCCAAGAAGCCTGTCGTTGAATGCAAGTTTTAAATAGATCTGTAAAGGTCCATAATGACCTATATTTAACGGTTGCATAATGCACTGGAAAAATTACAAAGTGAATATCATTCTGCCTACAAAAGAGAATAGTTTCTCAGCCACAATGGGATTCGTGATTATCTAGTACTATTAGAATTGGAACATTTTTAGTGCTTTATAACGTCTAAAAACAAGGTAGCTGTCAATCAACCTGAATCAGATCTATTAGCTAAGTCCAGACTGTCCGTAGGTGAACCTTTTAAAAAATGTGATTTATATTTAGCCCTTGGAAACGGCGCTTTCGAAGATAATTAATAATGACACAAATCGTGACTATCTCTTCTCTTTCTGCTGATACTGCTTGACGAACTTGCATAACTCCAGTCGCTACTATAACCCTGGGAGCCTGAAGGATCGTGGAAATACTTGTTCATCTAGGCTATAATCTTTTATATTTCCTCAGAGGTTTTTCCAAATTATCGAAAACATTAGTTTCATGGAAGTCAGTGTGTGAAGTGGCAAAATTTACAAAAAGGTGCGAAAACACTTCGATGGACCTCGGAAAATTCACGTGTGATCACCCACCGCCTTCTAAGCAAGAAGGCCTGATATCTAAATCTAGGATGGCGTCGCGCGTAGGGGGAAGGCTCTGACAATGGAAAACGTATTAATTCATATATAAACTACTTTTGTTACATTTTGACTTTTTACTTTTTGACAAAAAATACATACTTACCTAAATTCTGAACAGTTAATTACATGTCATTTAACAAAATAACAACAAAAAATCGTTTGGGAGCCATACCCATCACAGAAAGGAACATAATAATTATTGTAATAAGTAGTTTAACAATAATTATAATATGCTATGATGTCAAAAATACGGACCATGGCTATTAATTTATAAATATACAGCGGCTTGTTTAACATATATCTCGAGGTGTATATAAAGTAAAACAAGAATACATAGAGTTACTTAGATATTTGTAAATACTTTAAATAAGATTATGTAAAGTGAAAAAATTAATTAAATGAAGAGTAAAGACTGTGTGCATGTACGAAACATACTAAATGAAACATATTTTGTATTTCTTGCAAACATTTTATTCCAAAAAGGACTTCCTATAGAAGCGTAACAGACCGCTTTTGGCCTAAGTCATAATCAGTGTTACCTGGAAAGTAAGTAAAAAAGTCACACATTAACGGAAAGTCAGTGGCTGCTGTAAGATTGTTAGAAAAAGAAAATGATACAATTGACATTGTTATATTTGGATTCTAAGATTATTAAAATTTGAAAGGAATTAGAGTAACTGTGTAAGGTGAGAATGGTGATTATTTGTATCATGTAAAAAGAGAAATGGTAGGAGTTCTTTCGCTTATTTGCCAGTGGAACCGAAGAACATATTAACGGAGAGAAACAAGGAACACATATAGACAATGGTCACATCACAATTTCACAAGTACAGGGTTTTAAGGTAAATATGGTATTTTTTTAACTTCCCTGTATTTTTGTAAAAAACGAAAATAGCCATTTGAGGTATTTTTTCCGCAGAGTTCAAAAATCTCCCCAAAAAACACTTGAATTTAAAACAAAAGACTTACAGCGTGGTTGTCATGTTTTTTAAATGGAATACCCTATATATTTTTATACCAATGGATAGAGCTCTGTACAAGGAACTCACTGATATAGGGGTTGCTGGGTTTATTTCCAGCGGTTTTCTTACAATTAATTAAAAACAGTCCCGCAAGAACATCATTTTTAAAGGATAGTTTTACCTGAAACAGCTAGATAGGTATCATAGGTGTTTATTTGTCAAAGTCAAACATCAAGAAAACAACATCTTAAAACCTTAATTATTAATTATTAACATAAAATCCAAAGTAAAACGTAATAGTAACAACACATACTAACTATTTGACAACGATAAAAATAATGTTAATAATTTATATGTTTTATATGGCCTCCATTATTTCCAACCTGATCGGTATCCTCTCCTTAACCTTTCTAATCTCGTCAATATTATTTGGGGTTCTTGGTTAAGACGATCGATTTCATTTACAATTTTTCCTCTAATTTCTGCCGTGTTTGCATTCCTGTTTTTGTAAACAACATTCTTCAAGTGGCCGCATAGAAAGGTGTCCAAAATTGTAATATCGGAGCTATTAGGTAGCCATCTAATAGTTCCATAACGTCCGATCCACTCATTGTAACGGTGGTTAAGAAATTGCAGAACTTGGCGAGCAGCATGAAGCGGCGCCACATCTTGTTGCCAAATTCTATTGCGATAAGTTTCGAGTGGCAATTCTTCTAAAATGTTCTTAATATCGTTTTCAAGAAGATCGAGATATCTTCCTCCAGGTAAGGATCCTTCGTAGAATATTGGCCCGACAATTATGTTGTTAAATATACCACACCAGACATTAAGAGAAGACCTTCCTTGATATTTAATAGCTCGAAATTTCCTGGGATTTTCTGCTGCCCAATAATGCGTATTGTGTCGGTTAAACATGCCCGATGTAGTAAATGTGGCTTCGTCCGTCCAAAGAATTCTTTGAAATAGTGCAGGATCATTATCCTGTTCTCGGATTCAAATTTGAGAAACAAATTGGAAGCGCAGTTGCTTTTGTTCAAGTGTTAAATGCTGCACTGGAAGGATGCCATACGGGGCATACCTAAAATATTTCAATGTTCTCCGAATAGTCGCAAAGGTTACTCTTCTTCTTGCAGGACCATACCGTAAGTCTCAGACTGCATCAGGAATCGAATTCATGGGATTCCGGGTAAAATAATTTAGAATAGCTCGATCCCGGTTCCTTTTCCTTACTTTAGTCCTTTTTCTAATATGTAACGATTTTTTTTTCTTCAAATAAGGTTTTAAGATTGAAAATTGTTTTTACCGATATATCTTGGTGGAAAATTTGCAATGTATCTTCGTCGAGTTTCGCTGGCATTTTCTCCACTGGGTCCTGTTAATATTATAAACCCAACCATTTCAGTTTTTTTTCAATTTTAATCCATAGCTTATGCTGTCTAGAATAGATTAAAAGTAAAAATTGCTTGGAAAACTTGACCTTACAATTATTTTCCTCCTAATTTCATTACTTTCAATACGAAAACTATAATAATTTACAATAAGGATATTGACAGAATAAGGAATAACAGGAAATGTTTGCAGTGTTGCCAAACTGAAATATATATCATAATCTATGTAACACCATAATTGGTAACATATACAGAAAATCACAAGTAACCAAAACTAACCAAAATACAAAAAAACTCTGTAAATGTTTGCTTTGCGCACTTTTTGAATTTTACAATGTTTGTGACACGTTACATATTGCGCAGAGCAATTTTGACGGCAAAAATTGAAAAAAGTCATAAATGAGGCTGTTTAGTAATACATTTTAACGCGAAAACTCCCAAACTAACCGACACTAATCCAAAGTAACAAATACTAACGAAAACCAACATAGACTAACCGCGCTTGTCTCTTCACTACTTCAAACTAACCAAAACTAGTCCATACTCTCCAAAAATAACCCAGACTAACCAAAACTAACCCAGACTAACCCAAAACTAACCCAATCTAACCCATACTAACCGAGACTCACCCTAATTAACCAAAGTAAAGAGACAAGCGCGCGTATCAAACTAACCCAGACTAACCAAAACTAACCCAGACTAACCGAGACTCACCCTAATTAACCAAAATAAAGAGACAAGCGCGCTTGTCTCTTCTCTATTTCAAACTAACCCAGACTAACCGAAACTAACTCTTTTTTTTTTTAGAGGTTTAAGAAATCTGCTAGACAGGCTGCCCCAGGCTGATGGTCTAGTGCCTGGGGGTGTGCCGGGATGACGTCCCAATCCAGGGATCCTCGACCGGCTAAAACTCTTTCCTCTAGTTTGACAACAGTGAGCCCTCCCGCCTCTGGAACCGCTTTCGCATTACTTCAGAGGGGGTGTTGTCCGTGGGAGCCTGTTGTACCTTCGCCCCCTGGTAATTCTCATCCTCTATTCTTCTCCCTTAGCAAGCAGGTTTTCATCCTCTATCTTTTGTTCTAGAATTGATCTGGCGAATTGTTTTACAACTGACCAGTTGTCCATACTGCTGATCATCTTTTCACTTATGTTGTCTGGGGTGATTGCACCGATTTGTGTTGTACATGTCTTCCGTTGTGTCTTCCATTGCCTGCAGTAAAAAAAGGTATGTTCGACATTATCAGTTTCACCGCAGTATATGCACTCATTGTCCTCGGTCTTATTTATGTTATAGGTGTAGTCCCGGAAGCAGCCATGCCCTGTCAGCAGCGAAACTAACCCAGACTAACCAAAACTAACCCAGACTAACCAAAACTAACCCACACTAACCCAAACTAACCCAGACTAACCAAAAATAACCAGACTAACCAAAACTAATCCAGACTAACCAAAACTAACCCAGACTAACCAAAACTAACCGAGACTCACCCTAATTAACCAAAGTAAAGAGACAAGCGCGCTACGCGCGCTTGTCTCTTCACTATTTCAAATTAACCCAGACTAACCAAAACTATCCCAAACTAACCCTAACTAACCCAAGGCATATAAAAAAACTAACTATCTAATAAAAAAAAACTTGCATGACCGGGCGTCGAACCAATTACTTTGCGTTCTAGAGACGCGCTCTTCGCCACTTCAGCCACATTCTCACATCCCTGCTTTTCTCGAAACGTTTTATACAAACGCGTGAAGTGAAAATATGTGTAAATAACATTGACGAGGATCAGGCTTTCCACAGCGACAAGAAGCTAATGAGAATTAAAGAATAAATGTGGCAACACAGCGGTGTCTACAAACCTGCCCTGCGCCGTCTGCGCGATTTAAATAAAAACAAAATAATAAATTGAAAGTCCGCAGTGAAAAGTAGTAGCATTTATAGCAGTTTTTTACAAGTTTTTAATGATTTTCTATAAAAAAATTGATTCTCCCATTGTTAGTTAATTGTAAAAGTGTCCAATTTACGATAATCCTCTCAAAGAATATCAAAATAGCGTAAAATGTGTGGGTTTATAATGTTAACAGTCACCTCTCCACTTTTATAAAATAAAATTGTAATTTGAAGTCGCTCCTCTGATGAAAACTTCATGATAAAACTTTGCAAATAAAATACATGCAAAAGTAAAATGTTTGACTTTGACAAATAAACACCTATAATACCTATCTAGCTTTTTCAGGTAAAACTATCCTTAAAAAATGATGTTCTTACGGGAAACTTAAGGAAACCGCTAGAAATAAACCCAGTAACCCCTATATCAATGAATTCCTTGTAAAGATCTCTATCCATTGGTATGAAAATATATAGGGTATTCCATTTAAAAAACATGACAACCACGCTGTAAGTCTTTTGTTTTTAATTCAAGTGTTTTTTTGGTGAGATTTTTCAATTCTACGGAAAAAATACCTCAAATGGCTATTTTCGTTTTTTACAAAAATACCGGAAAGTTAAAAAAAGACCATTTTTACTTTAAAATGAATAGCCCTGTACAAGTCATATTTCGAAAAAGGGGTTCACATCATTCTATTTAAAAAACAAACAATAAAAAGTAGTGCTGAACCACGTTTATAGTGAAACGACAAATGTGTCACTATTGATAGGCTTGACAAGTAGTCTGATGGCGCAGGAAGTGATCCGCCAAGAATTAGCGGTATTTTTAAGTCTTAAAGCCTAAGTGTTAAGTCCAGAAGAAGGCAAAAATAAAGTACAAAATTTTATAAAGTAAGCCTGGAGAACGGACTGGCTGAAGAAAAAAAAATTGATTAAAGAGTATTAATATTAGTGTAGCAGAGATGGGCAATACCAACTCAACTCCAATATATTAAAAAACGAAAGAACTTAACTAATTAAAGAATAACCACATTAAGAACAGACATCATCCGTTAACGGGTGGTTCTTTTACTTACTTTCCAGGTAACACTGAGAATGGCTTAGGCCGAAAGCGCTCTGTTACGCGTCTATAGAAAGTCCTTTTTGAAATAAAAGTTCTGCATAGTATAAAAAATTAATGTGTTCTTTTGAGGAGTTTTTTGATTTGACACAATTGTTTAGGTTTTGTGTAAAAAATAAACTGTACATTTTTAAGAAAACTGAATTCTGAAAATGTTACCTATTCTTTTCAGTTTGAGCCTATCCAATAAAAAAGTACTTGCATCAGTAGGTTTCTTTAGCTTTTTTGCTTAGTTTTTGCAGCATATATTTACCAATAGCAAATAGAGAGAAAAAGAAATTAAAAACCCCTACGACGTTTTCAAAAATTTTGTTGAACTGGTTGACTTTGTACCGATGAGTGATTAAATTTTTAGCACTTGTGGTAATTATTGTACTTAAATACAAAAAAATAGTGTGCAAAAAAATTTTGCTGTTTGGTATTTTATTTTATAAAAAATCACCCAGTACCTACCCAGAACTTCCATGGACAATGTAACCCTACGCAGGACTAAATTTTTATGCAGTAATAACTTAAAAGCAGAATTAATTTTTATTCGTTTTGTGGGTTTAGTCAGTTTAGTCTTTTCAGATGTGTCATTATTGTTGTTGATGTATGATCTTTGTGTTTTATTTTATATTTTTTTAATAAAAGAGGTATTAGTAGCGAGTCTAAAAAGCATTTTGAAGAGAGTTTTTTCGTCATATTTTGGAAAGTTGAAAAAATACCAGCTGCAACTCATGAAATGTGATTTGAACAGCTAGTGTTTGTAAAACGTGGTTGTTTTAAAACCCCATGTTCTTCTTGTAGCAATCTCTGAAAAGTAATAAAACATAACAAATACTTAAAATAACTGCTTTAGTCGGATAGCACGCACCACATCTAGTGGTCTTTGTTATAAGAGTATAATACTCCTTTTCTTTTTCTCCAAAAGTTGTACAATATTCACAATGGGACACCATATGCAGTATACCCAGCAACATATATCAAAGGTGGCCATATATTACCTGCAATTTTTTCAATATCACTTCCATTTACAGTAGAACAGAGATTTTGTAAAAAATCGGAAATAAGTATTAGAATAACTTTCCCAATCCTTTCATTGTCTGCACATGCTAAAATATCTTCTTTTGTCAAAGACACATCTCTTTCTTAAACCAAACCTTAAACATACTTGAATTATTACAACACGTACCTAAAACCACCCTACAACCCTTAGTGAATATTCAATAATGCTACAGATAAAAAGTGTTTAGGTAGGTATCCTAATTAAACCTGAGGTATTAAAATCAAACCTCGGATGTTGTCCGGCTGTAGCCTAAAAAATATCTGTGGTGACCTAAAACTTATTATATGTAGCGTCAAGAGGCAGTCAAAGTAAATAGGCATTATTATTATAAAGCCACAAAATAAAAACCTTAAGGGCTTGTTTGTTTACTTCAGACAGATAGTATATTTCAGATATTTTAGACATTCTAGGTATTATCAGCACTGAAAGTATAATAGATATTTGTGGAAACACATCTTGTACTAGAGCAATCAGTCCCAAACTATAAGTATTTAATTATATAATGCAGAATAATAATTAGGAAGTGCAGTGTAGTGTAGTACGATTAAGAGTCTATTTTCCCGAATACGAGGCAATGTCCTTGCCATCAACACAATAAATTACCTGCTTTGTATAAATTGTTCACTGCAAATCCAGGAATATCATAATTTTAAATATACATTAAAAAATCGAAATAGATCCTTTACAGCTTATAGTTTTGGTCTCTACGGGCCATATTGGCTAATATTTTTCTTAGTAGGTATCACGCCCTTTATAATTCAGAGGACGTTTGACGACCATGAAAGTTTTGCGTCAAGTAATACGGTGCTGTTAGCTATTGGTATAAAGCGAATTTGAATTCAGCGCCTGAGTAATAAAATAAAGGAACCGTCCGATTGGGCCTTATGTCCCAATATCCACCCCCCACCCCACGTCTATGGCTTACAAAAAAGAAAATATATATTTTAACTTAGCTGTACCGAGGATGGTCAAAAAGCTCAACAACATACGTTTTTCTCGAAAGTAAACTATTCAAATCTGTTTGTCTGTTAAATTAAAAGCCATTTTAAAAATAGGTAATAAATTTTCATAAAAAGTTTCCTATTAAGTATTTGTAGTGAATCTTCAGGTGAACGACTCAATATTTAATAAAAGGAGGTTCTGTAACTTAATACAATTTCGATAAATTGCTCAACGCGTTACGCTTTTCGTCTAAGGATCCATTATTAAAAAAATAAATCTTCTCTCAAGTATCAATGTGCAGTGAAGGGCAATTCTGCATTTAAGCTGGCGAACATCGATATACCTATATTCTTAAAAAACACACGAATCGAGGCAAAATAACTTAAAAACAACCTTAGCTAAAACGAACTATGACAAGCTAAACATTTTTTGGTCGGAGACGGCCCTTCGAAATATACTTAATAGCTAAACAAGGTCTCTACCCCTCTTTCGATATAAAATAGGGTGTAATACCTGTCACTTTCAATACTTATTACCTACCCTCATCTTGAAATAATTATTTTTACGTGCTAAAGAAATTGATTATGACGACGTGATTTGTCTTTAGATACAAACAAATCTTTATAATTTCCAAAAAAATGTTCAAACAATAGATCCAGGTTAAGTAACTAAATACATATACAGATTTATTAGGATGCATCGAAGTAGTATTATTACTAAAAATCTCAATGACATGTTATTCTAGGCTCCATATGGCGTTATAAAGTTGTTAATAAAGCTATATTATTTTAAGTACTTAGGCAAGCCCGTGCAATAATATTATTCGAGGAATCTTAGCAACAAAGAAAATTATCGTAACGCCAATCTGGAAACGTTGAAAGCTAGAGGGTTATGTCTACCTATTCATTAGTTTCTATCTCTATTAAACTACAATTACGTAATAAAGAAAGTTTTAGTTAGTAATTATTCATTCTAAAAATCAAAATACCAGGTGCCAGTCCTTAATATATACCTACAAAAGGCATCTTAATCCGCTAATAAATTAAACTATTACTTCGGATCAAAGTAGTGTTATTGTATTTATCGCACAGTGTATTTCAGTATACTAATAATAGTAAAAAAATACAGTCCAATGAATATGGTCAACTACTATTTGAGTTCTGACTTGAAACTCTAATTTAATAAATGAGGGGCCTAGTTCCAAAGTATACAATCTCCAATTTATAACAAAAATGAGAAAGATGGCGTTTTAGACGTAATTTTCAGCGCTGAATTCAAATTACCCATCATTTCGTACCAAAACGGTCAATCTCTAGTCTATTTTTCGTGTAGAAAATTAGATTTAGTTCCATAACGTACAATCTCCAATAATAATTCAGTTCCAAACTGTACAAACTCCTAATTCGGCAATTAAAGCAAAGCGTACAATATCCAATGTCTATTTAATATACTATAATATTCTAATTTTCAAAGCGAGCAATATTTCGTTCGCGCTAAAATCAGTGGTTTAGGTGTTATATTAGCAGGTTATAACTCGAAATTACTCATTAGTCTGCTCTCTATTGAACCGATAAGTTGTTATTATTTGTACGGTGGTGATTATACCTAAATGTTCTAATATCTTAGCGTTTGATTAAAATATGTTTGGCAATGGAAGTTAAAGTAACACCAGCTTTAAGAGAGAAAAAGGCTCGAAAACGAACAAAAACCCCTACCGAATGGAAGAAAAATAAGGAAAAACAGATGAGGTAAGTTTGTTTAGAAATTTAGGGTCTTTTCAAGTTACTATGATACGTTTGTTTATATAGGTATGGTCCACCTTTTCTTCTGGTTTCCCAACATGTGGCCACAAAACTTCTGCATTCCAGTGTGCTTTGCTTACAATGGCTGAAATAAAAAATTTTCATAGCAAGTTTTATGAAGTAAAACAACAAATTTTTCAAGATAACTTCATTTTAAAATACTGTCAAACTACATCCGTAAAGCGCAAGAGGCCAAAGAATTCGAGACACAGCCGGAAATTATTTCAAGCAAAGTTTTATGTTCTTAGTCAACAAAAAAAATTAATTCCAGTTTGCAAAAATGCTTTTATGGCCATTTTGGGAATCAGTAGAAGGAGAATTGACATAGTGACCAAAAATTATTTTAAAACTTCGTTACCAGAGCAGGAAAATTGTGGTGGTGATACGAGGATGGAAAAATATCAATACAAAAAACAATCGGTTATCAATTTTATTAATACATTTAAGGCCATTGAGGGTCATTACTGCAGGGGACAAAGTGAAAGGTTGTACCTCGATTCTTCCCTAAATATTACAAAAATGTGGACCATGTACCAAAATGATAATAAGGAACAACCAGTGAAAGAAAGTTACTTTAGACATATTTTCAACACACGATATAATTTGGGTTTTGGAACTCCTCGCACTGATGTATGTTCCACATGTCTACAGTTGACAGAAAAAAATGAAAGCTGCAGTGACGAAAATATCAAGGCTAGCCTAATGACAGAGAAAAGAGTACACAAAATGAGGGCTCAAGCATACTTCCGGCTTCTGAGGGAAGTAGAGGATGGCGTAGCAATTTACTCTTTCGACTGTCAAAAGAATCAGGCGCTTCCCAAACTTCCTGATCAACAAGTGTACTACTCTAGACAGTTTTATATCTACAACTTTACTGTTGTTAGAGGCACTTCGAAAACCAAACTTACCAGTTCTACGGTTACAAGTTTTTGTTGGACTGAAAATGAGTATAGCAAGGGATCTAATGAGATTGCCTCGTGCATTAACTACATCTTGAACACTTCTGACTTTACCGATATTCACACAATTAGACTGATGTGTGATGGATGCGGGGGTCAAAATAAAAATACGACTCTTATTGCAATGTGTTGCAACTGGCTCTCCAAGCAAAACTTAATAAGAAAAATTGAAGTTATTTTTCCAGTGAGGGGACATTCATTTATACCCCCAGACAGAGTGTTCGGTCACATTGAACGAGATATTCGCAAGAAGGAGGTTATTTTAAAGCCAGATGAATATAAAAGTATCTTCTCGCGGTATGCAACTGTAGTCAAAGTAGGAGAAGACGTTGACATTACAAACTGGAAGGAAGAGACAAGTAAATTCATAAAGTCGCCATGCCAGTAGCATTTTGCTTTTTCTAAAATGAAAAGAATGATACTTACTAAAAATTCAAATGGAGCAGTAATAGTTCGGGGAGAAAGTAACTATAGATCAGATCTAGGAATGGGAAAACCTATTACAAAAAAAGGGAAAAACATCGCTAATATGGATCCAGCCATAATCACAAAAAATAATGCTGTAAGCGAAAACAAAAGAGTTGATGTCAATAATCTTCTTATTTCGCATTATGGAGAAGAGTGGAAAAATGACCCTAGGTTAAAATTTTATAAATTTGTGCTGGAAGGAAGAAGCCAAGAAGATACGGAGGACACGTTAATATGCGAAGCAAGAGAAGAAGAGTTTCGCTTGATAATTTAATTTTTTGTCGTTGTTTAATCCGTTTATCTATAGTTTCTATTTGAAAATGTGTTTAAATTTTATGAAAAAACATATGAAAAGTATTCTTTGTGTTAGTAAGTTTGTTAGTTAATAAGTCTAAATAAACATGTTTGCCTGAATTAATAAGCATTACTTTATTTCCAGAGTAAACAATCTCCACGACTTAACTTCATAACGTACAATCTCCATAAGTTTTTTGGTAATATTTTTGCAAAGGATTACTCTTTTTTACTAGAACTCCATAAAATGTCTATAGATAATGACAAAAACCCAATAGAATATTCAAATTCGAAAAAGAAGGCATCACATTCAATTTAGAGGTTTTTCCCCTTTTCTGAAAATTTGTTTAGACTGGAGATTGTACAATTTGGAACTAGGCCCCTCAAATTATGAATGACACCCATGATATGATGCACGATTAAGTTTTTTATTTACGAAACAGATCCTCTATGACATGAGTAAGAAAATCATAGGCCTTACAAAAATCAAAACATAAAGCTGTAGTAGTTTTATGATTTAGAGAAACAAAAATGATGATTTAAAAAAAAATAACAAACGATATACAATATCTATAAAAACTATTCTCAGATTATTTGGCCTTTTTTTGTCCACAGCCCACAGAATTTGAAATAGCTGAATCTGCAAAATTGGAATCTCAAGTTTCTGTTCGAGATTCATTATTTGACTTCATGAAATCACGAGAATATTTAATATTTCCAAAAATCATACATCAGAGTCTAAGTGGATATTTGTTTTAATAGATAGTTACAAACGAATTCTGTACAACATCAAATGGAAAGACGGAGTTGCAAAAACTCCACTGACCGATTCACTATTTGTTTTACCAAAACCGGAAAAAATGGGCAGCGGTCGCCTACCGTGTGAATGGCAAACAAGAAGATTCATCCCATTAATTGGCTACTTGGAGCAATAATATTATTTGTGAAAAGTGTACACACGTAGCGCGTATGTATGTAATGATGTGCCTTGACCCCATGCTGAGAATATGTTGATTTTATGATCTTGTATACGTGTACTGAATGTTCGAATAGGTACATACATCAGATTAAATAATAAATAAGTTGCAAACTGAGCACGCAGCTAAATAACATCCGAGTTAGATTTTAACTTATCTACAAGAGTTTCTAAATTAATTCCACACATTAGGCACAGACTGTAACGTCATCTAAGCAGTGGCGGGACCAAAATTGAGAGGTATTTGCTAATGCCCCCACTTCAAAATTAAATACACTATCAGCGATATTATAAATCAAGAATTTGTTTATAATTTCGCATAAGTGGAAATCAATACTAGCTATCCAATATTAGAGGGTTTCAAAAAAAAATTCATTCCCTTTTTGGAATTTACAAAAAAAATTGGTTGGTGTGACTAAATGTAGACTAGTACTAGTTCACTCGGTGTATAGTAACATTTCATGAAGCAAATACGATAATTTTAACGCAACTTGCTACAAGGAATTTTCTTCAAGTGACAGTTAATAAATCAGATTATTATTTTTGATAACCATGGTTCTTTCTGTTACAGACAACAAAATAATTGTGAATTTCGGACTTTAACTGTCATTTGTTCACACGTAAATTTTTAACCATATGCAAAAATGTTTGATGTTTTTTATAATTTGAGAAGAAATTTTATTTTAGAAACATTTTTAAACCATATCTTTACCAATGCGCAATTAACTCTTGTCCAAACCCAGCTTTAGTACGGTTCGTTGACTCGGCCAGAGCAAGAAGCGCCTTCTTTGGTACAACACCTGAGGTACCAGTACCACTGAATGGTACTGCTTGCCGTGATGCTGCTGATGTCATTGCTACACGAAATGTTTCGCCTAAATACGTCCAACCGTTTGATAAAGGAACAATGGCAGTATTTAGATTAGTTTAAGTTTATTGTTATTAAGGCATTAACATTTCTTTTCTCTTGAAAAGCCGTTGTTTGGTTCGGTTAATTTTTTTTAATCCCTGTTAAGGTAGACAGAGAGTTTTTAAAATAAGATAATTCGGCTCAATTAGCAGTGATGGATTTTTTAATACTCCCACATTATGAAATGGTTTGAACATCACTTTCCATAATGAGTAACTTAAGAATATTAAATTTCATTCAATAGCATGATGTATTCGAGAAGAACAGAAGAACCCTTCACAGAGTGTCACGGGGAGGTTGGAATAAAATGAAACTGCTTAAGTACTTATTGACGAGAAATGAAGGGTAAAAGTAATCGAACCTAACTGCGGATTAAAAGTTAAGCAACCACGAAAGCTAGGCCTGATTTTAACTTAAATAACTTTTTTCTAGTAATATCCGATTTAAATGATGTTTGTAGAATTTGAAAGATTATTTTAATCTCTCTTGGATGCATCCAAGGAAATTGCAAAAATGTTTGCCTTCATGTGTTATACAGAGAGTCCAAAAAAATGCCTCATATTACCAAAATTTTAAAAGTGGAGATCTTTTAGGGATTTTTTTTTTTTAATTTTTTCACAACTAGATTTTTGGTAAACCAACATCTTGTATTGACATGGTATTAATATCAAAGTTTGATATCGCCTATTAAAGAAAAGAAGCGACTTTATCTAGAACCGTGCATTTTCAAACAATGAAACACGATATCTGTCACAACCAAGGCATGTTAATCGGGTTTTAGCCAGAAAATGGCTACAGCAAAGCTGGTAAGATAAATTACATATATTGATGTTGGAGTCGCATTTGCGTTTGTTCCAAAGTGTAAGGATCACATTGCTGAATTTGCCTCCAGTAAACCATAATATTGGTAAGGTAGTTGTCACCACGATACCAAAACAACGAGAGAGGCGTTTCGAAATAAGTGCTTCAGAGAGAGACAGAGAGAAATTTTTCACCTGTAACAATTCCCCTGTTCTTATACATGCTAAGATTATGGTGAGAAGGAAGCTGACTACTTAAGAAAAGCTCATAGCAATAGGCATGGTCCAGAGTGGGCAAAGCAAACAAGAGGTCGCTGAACAGTTTCGAGTGCACAAATCTGTTATATCGAGATTAATATCCAAATTTAATAAAACTGGAACTGAAGAAGATAAAGAAAGAATAAGCCGACCAAGAAAAACAACACGTTTATCTGATAGGTACAACATTAATTTTATTTCAGGCTTTAGGCAACCCTGTTAATTATTTTTTCTACGACTGCCCTTAATATAGACAAAAACGCACTAACAACTGCTCTTGAAAACTGGATATTTCAAACAGCGTGTGCAAAGTATGCTTTTCACACGGCACACGCTTATTCGGGTATTTAGATTAAAGGGCTTCGTCTCCGTTTTAGAGCTTCGCCCTCAGAGGTCCCATTTCCAGATCTCTAAAAAAGGGGGCTCAATTTTAGGGCTTCACCCCCAGGAGCCCCTTTTTGCAAAATAGTAGAAAATGGGATTCTCATACCAGGGTCCCTCTTTGAAGGCTCGGGGCCCAATTTTAGGGCTTCGGTCCCGGGGGCTCCATAAAATGAGAAGCCTCTTTTACAAAATATTTGGAAAATAGGCACCCCACACCGGTGGCCCCATTTTAGGACTGTGCCCCTAGTTATAGTTTAGCGAGAATCTCTTACTCACGTAGCTTCTTTCGCTAGGAATAAAATTTTCTGATAAATCAAAAATAAAAAAGTTTTCCATAATTCCATATAACATGTAATTTTCTACCGCACTCCCAGTGTATGTAGCAGTCGTAGAAAAGGTATAGTGTGCTACACGTGCTGAAAAGACTTTTTTCACTCATGAAACTGTCTAATTCGTGTGAAAAGTCTTGTTTCCAGCACTTGTTGCATAATATACTATTATTTTTATCATTACAGGTTCTTAGTGCTATTAGCTAGGTAGGTATTTAAAAAATGGACTTGTAAATGCCCCAGGTGTTCATATTTCCGTGCATACTGTTGGCTGACGTTTGCATGAAGCAAACCTAGTTTCAAGGCGCCTGCTTAGAGGTGTAAAACTGACCTTGGTTCATAGACAGGCGAGGTTGGAATGCGCTACGGGACGTACTAAAGGGAGAACAGAGTGGAATGTCACGTTATATACTGATGAGCCTCGCTTTGGGAGATATTCAGATTTCGAGTATGGACAACACCAAGGGTCCCATGAAGTCGCCGATCCGTCCAAGAAGTTCATCTATTTAGGCGTGGGACAATAATGGTCTGGGCTGGGATTCGTTTAAAGGGGGAAAATTGAATTGTACAGGTGTGACGGTGATATGAATAGTGAAGCGTATGAAGAGGGACTTATAAACCACTTTGTTACCAATTTTCGCGCCGCAATAGGCGAAAATTTTATATTCATTGATGACAATGCTCGGCCGCATCATTTGCGTAGGGTTATGGCGGCCGTACAAGATCTTGATATTATGCATTGTTCTTTACCAGCAATGTCTGCGGACCTTATCCGGTAGAGCATGCTCCAAAGAAGCTTGGAGGATTATGAGCATCCACTGACCACATTAAAATTATAAAATATTTGTGACCTGTTCTTTGGCAGCAAATCCCACAAAAGATATGATCGACAATCTCATAGTATCTAAGTATGCCAAGACATTGTCAAGCCGTCATTGATGCGAGAGGGGCGACCATACCAAATACTAACTTTTGCTTATTGCAGTATAAATTTTAATTAAAATTAGACTTTTTAAAATAGCATGCGTTTTACTTACCTATAGTGTCATTTTTAGGTCTCATTATACGCTGTCGCCACTTTTTGGCTGATGAGAGATACCGTGTTAACTGTTTGACAATGCAGGGTTTTAGAAAAAGTAATTTCTTTCTCTCAATGGATGAGCTCGAGCTTTGATATTAAAATCATGTTTATACAAGGTGTTGGCTTAACAAAACATTAGTTTGGAAAAGAATTAAAAAAAAACCTAAATGACATGCACGTTTCAAATTTTGGTAATTTGAAGCATGTTTTTGGACTCCCTGTATAATACATAAAGGTAAATATGTTTGTAATTTCATTAGATTCAACAAGAGACATTGAAATGACCTTTCCAATTCTGCACACAACATTTAAATCGGACATTTCTAAGAAAAAGTTTTTTAAGTTTAAAAGCAGACCTAATTTTCGTGGCTGCTTAACTTTTCATTCTCAGTTTAAAACAGCTAGTTAATAGCAAATTGGTCTGAACTAGGCGCTACGTGTTCGTTTGTATATAGACTATTTGAAAGGGCTGACAGCCAAATTTTGTATATAGTGTGTTATTGAAAATAGTTTAAATATCTCCACGGTCAAGTTTCCTTCATGTACTGTTCTATTTTATATAACCTGTTGTTTTGGTAGGGCAAACCCATGTCCAGAAGTTAATTTTGCTACTATCTGTATATCCATCATGAATTACAATGTTTTACGATAGCCATTTACAGAATTTATGATGTACAGGATGTCCCGCATATTTTTGCACCCACCTTCAACCTTTATTGTTGGAGCTAGAAAAAAGCTTTAAATACTAAAGTTATAGGATGCAGGCACATTATATATTTTTGAAACCAGGACAAAAGTAACATTAATTTTAGTGCATAATATACAGGATGTTCCATAAAAAACCAAAGTTAATACTTTTGACAGTTTTACGATGCCTATTTGTGTTAACGGATCTTGACGGTTTAGAAAGAACTTTTATATTGAAGGTTTTTCTCTAGCTCCAAAAATAGGGGCTGTAAGTGGGTGTTAAATTATAGGGAAAACCCTGTAATTAATATCTTTTATCTTTTGGTATGGCGATTTTGCAATCTAATTTTTATTACATTCCATTACTTTCTAGCTCTTGTAACATCATTTGAGCTATTACACTATTAATTAAGGAACCGCTCAAATTGTACAAATAAAAGTAAACATACTTATCTATTCCTTAGGGTCAACTTCCATGAAAAGAACAGTTTAAAGGTGTCAAATCAGGAAAACAGGGAATTCTCAGAGGTACATTACTATATACCACATGAAAATGTGGTATTGTCAATAATATGCACAAAAAACTGAAAATATGCAAAAAATACAAAACAAACTTTTGATAGTTTGCACTTAATTAATTCATGTATTAATTACTGCAAACGAATTTTTTTAATTTATTACATTAATAGTAATAATAATAATAATAATAATAATAATAATAAAATAATAATAATAATAATAACAATACTAATAAATATTATATGGCTTTTCAATTTCTTTAGAGATCGAAGCATCCGAGTTGGTATTGATGGACATCTCTCGGAGGAATTTAAAATTAATGCCGGAGTTCCTCAAGGCTGTATATTGTCTTCCACACTGTTCCTGCTCTATAGCAACGATCTCTTGGACAGGTCAAACAATTCTATTTACAGCTTTGCGGACGACAGCACTTTTATATACTTATTTATGTCGCGGACTCCAATTACCGCTGCTCATTCCCAACGCGAGCGAGAAAATCAGATTGCTGCTATCAATGAGGATATAAAAGCCATCCTGAAATGAGGTGAGGAGAATAATGCCCAGTTTAGCGTAGGAAAGACTCAAGCAGCTGTCTTCCAAAAAAAAAAACAAATACCGCAGGACCTGACTTATCAATGACAGGACAAACACTGACTGGAAAATTAATATTAAAATTATGTCTTATTTTTCTAGAAAAATGCTAAAAAGTTACTTCCATATTAAATTATTCGCCATTTTCTTCAATTATTTCACAATCCTTGGTTGAATAATCTCTTTTAACACGCTGAGGTATAATCGCCAGTCAAATTTTCCTGAATACAAAATGGCCATACGATGTGATTCCCCAATATTCATGCCCACATATTTATTTTAACAGGAAATTGATACTTAGTTTCCCTTAATACGTGTAAATCTACGTCAGTCCAGTACAGGCAATTCTACCTGTTGGAACGTTTGTTTTATTAACTTAAAATTTTGGCGCAAACCGAGTAGTACGCTTTGTCCGCTTTCATATAAACCACTTTATATGGTTTAATCAAGTTTAAAAAAAAACTTATTTAAGGGATATTCACTTGTTCTTGAGATATTTCACCGTTTTAGTTGAAAGTAAAACAGAACTATAAATACGCGTTGTTCCACATTCAAGTTATTAAAAGTTATTAAAAAAATTCTGCTTGCCTTTTTGCCCTCACCATTTACAATTTTTAGTAATTGCCTATGTCATTATTATTCTCCGGCCATTTGGTCTAATTTTGTATTATCAGACTATAAAAACCATACAATTTTATTAAAGTACAAAGAGAAACGGCCCACATTCTCGGTGACGTTAAACATTGTGAACCGATAAATTTTGTTTGAAAACGAAGCCTTATGCGTATTTTCTCAAAATTTTCAATACTACACGAACCGCATATTTGCCTAAGCCTATAGATATCACATAAAGAAAACCTGGCATTCTGTAAGCGAAAGCAGAATTAAGGAACCTAACTAAAATCTGTTTCCATCTAATTATAGTCAAAAACAATTTAATTTTATTGATAATAATTTCGGCTTGCTACGTGTATATAAATGCAATTTTAAATAATAATAATAATGATTAGGTACCTACCTTAGAAATATGAATCGTTTCCTTTTATTACGTAAACTACGTATATTGAAATATCCTCTTTTGGTAAGTAAAAGGGCAATTTTTATGTAAAAAAATTATACTTAAGTAAGCCATATTATTCTGTTATTTACTAGATTAAGTCGAAACGTTTGATACAAGTAAATGTCCCAGATCATGGGTAGGTTTCATAAGATGGAATAACAAACCTAATATTCTTCATAAAAGTTTCGCTTATGTCTTGACAATGTAATAGGAAAATTCCATATTTTTTGCTTGTAAACTAACAAAGATATCACAATAAAATCTTATATATATCGCAACGGATTTGGTTAAAAAGTAGTTTTTTTAAATATACCACTCAATTAACAAAAAGGGAAAGCCTAAATAAAAAAAGAATATTCTTCATAAAAGTTTCGCTTATGTCTTGTCAAGGTAATAGAGCAAATCTCATATTTTTTGCTTGTAAACTAATAAAGATATCACAATAAAACATCGTAACGCTTTTTCGTTCCCTCTCGTCGTGTGCTGACGTTAAGAAGTTTCACTTCAAAAAATTGAATATGGGAAAAACTTAAACGAAAGTTGTCGCACAAATCAACTCACATAGACATGGAAATGTTGTATCAAATAAGTTTTATAAATATTTTAAGAGGTTTAAAGCAAAACAAAATTGAAATATTAAATGGCTTTTAAATATCGAAAAGATTGCCTACAGAACTCAATATAGTTTGCTTATACTGCAATATTTTACGGTGCGTTTTTACCTACATAACGAAATGGAGACATTATATTTGAGAATTAAATTAATTTAATTATGAAAATATATTTCGATTTAAGATACAGCTAAATGTAACAAACGACGGCCACGGCATAATGTGTCTAACTTAAATTGTCTAAAATATCTTAATGATATCATAGCATCTATCGATGTAAAAAAACATTATCATCTTAACATATTTAATATGTCAATCTCTTGTTTTCATTTAAGGTTTGTATCAAATTGTATCTGGTAGGTATGCGCCTCTTAAAAGAAACAAAGCCTTAATAGAAATTAGGCAATAACCTGACCATTTGTCCCATATGTCGCCTTAATGATAAATAGCAATTTATAAATATTAAACTAGATTCTTACAAGATTTGGTTCTGCCTACGATTTCCTGCCCGTTTGGCCGCAGGAAAAAATGGTGGACGTAGGCCGTGGTCGCAGGTATTCGGAAACAAATATGCTGGTCGCATGCACGGCACGAGCCGATGGCGACCGAGATTTAGGCGTCGATTCTTAAACCAATAAACCACCATTATGGTTTTAGGTAATATTTCTTTATAATAATAATTGTACTGTGTACAGCAATGGATTTATTCATGGCTTGAATATGACCAGATGGCAATATAGCGAAAACTTAAATACAAGCAGAATGTAAGTAACCCTGAATATTTAATAAGAAAGCGAAATTTGACAAGAGTTGACACTTCTCATCTCACTGGACTGAAAGTTGGTATTCCCGTTTCCGTGTTGATTACGTTGTAGGTCGCAAACTCAACACGGATTTGTGGCCTATTTCGACACTACAGAACCGTGTCGATTCCACGTCTACTGGGCACGAGTTTGGAAAAAGTATATGCGCGTTTGACCTTACAAACCCGTATAACATACGCTACATTGTTAATTAATTTCGAGTTACGAAACTCGAAATTAATAATAAACGCTGGATCGACGCGGTTCTGTAGACTGGCGGTCAACGGCACGGATTCCACTTTGGCTTTCACATGGCTTTGCATGGCCCTCCGCTCGCTTCGCTCGCTACGGGGGCTCAATCAACAGGATCTAACCAAGTTCTAACCAAAATTAACCCACGGCTAACCCAATATTAAGAAAAAAAAGGAAAATTAATAAAACAATACATCTGCGCGACCGACGGGAATCGAACCCGCAGCGCAAGAATGACAGGTATGAACTCTGCCTACTATCTCCACCACAGAGGCGTTGTAAAAGTTTTGGTAGAACGTAGAGACATGCCCTAGCTGGCATCGTACCCAGCACGTAAACGGGAGCATATACTTTTTCCAAACCCGTGCCCAGTAGACGCGAAATTGACACGGTTCTGTAGTGTCGAAATAAGCCACAAATCCGTGGTGAGATTGCGACCTACTTGGTATCGTACTCAACACGGAAACGGGAATTCGCCTGAAAAGTAAGCTAAATCCGAATTTATGCAACCCGCAGTGGTAACGGGTACTTCTATCTATCTTATAAAGCTATGTTGAAAACATTCACTGTATTAACTATGTATATTTGAAAGTTTTAAATAATTTAGGGTAAATATTAAATACAGGATCGGGGTAACCTGTAACCCATAGAGGACGCGTCCCCAGGTGGCGGATAGGGGAATGCCTCCATGCTTTTGATAATAATCATAGAATAACAATAAAAAATTTAAAATTAATTCATAATATAACTGATAGGAGATTATTAGACGCATATGAAATTATGGAAATTATTAAATGTAAGAACAGTGTAAATAGAGATAGAGGGCCTATTCCGTATAGTCCATTGTATTGGTTAATCCAGCGTGACTAGTGGGATTCCAGGATTGGTTCTTTTTAGTTCCGCTTGATTGAGCAAACAGTAGTATAAAAGGGAGTTAGGTAGATTTTAATTTTAGACTTAACCATCTCCTGATGACGCTAACATGGTTAGCGAAACGCGCGTCGAGTACAAAAATTCTGTTCGGTATTGTGGATAAAGCTCTGTTTTAGTGCATCGAAGAAAATAAACCCACAAAACACTACTGGTGGGATGTAGATGAGGAAAAACATATAAAGGAGAAAAAGAATAAATTAATATGAAATATATCTTAACAAGACAGAAGAAAATAGTAGGTTGTCTAAAAGAGCACAAAGAGAAGTCAGAAGGAAAATAGTGCAGAAGAAAAACGAGTCTTGGGAAAAGCGATGCAATACGCTCAACTGTTAGTTAGGAGGAACAAAAAGTAGTGAAAGCTGGAGACTACTAAAATCTTTGCACCAAAGCAATGGGAATGATATAATATCGCCCATATCCCTTCACAAATGGGACAATTACATACTTGACACCAATCTATAAAGTGAGCTGTAGAGAAAACTGCGACAACTACAGGGGTATTGCAGTAATGAGCTTCATTGGCAGAATATATGATAAAGTTCTAAAGGCCAAAATTGAACGTGAATATGCTGATAGTGAAGACGAAGAGCAAGCAGGATTTCGTGCGGGAAGATCAACAATCAATCATCTGTTTTGTGTAACACAACTACTAGATAAAATGTCACCAGTTAATAAAGATGTGCATTTGGTATCTGTCTACCTGAAAAAGGCTTACGATAGGGTGCCACTGGTGAAGCTGTGGGAAGCTCTAGGCACAACAAACATAAATATTAATATCATATATGCGGTATAGATATGAAAACTGTCAAATATAAACGAAAGTTGGAAATAAAATCTGGACGGGTTCGTCCCAAATAAAGGGCTTAAACAGGGATTCTGCATTTTACCGACGTTCTTTAAAATATATCTCGAAAAACCCTTGCTAAATTCGAAGCAGAACTGTTCAAATATGGGTATTCCACTTAACCACTCTACCTTATATACGCTCAACTTCGCCGATGATCAGATCGTAATAGCACAAGATGTGAAGGATATGAAATATATGAAACGCAAACGCATTGAGGAGTACAAGAAGTGGGGACTCGGAGTGAACATTAAAAAAACAGAATATATATGAGCATTGGAAGAAACCAACAAGACCTAATTCTAAGTAATGGTCAGCAAATAGAGAATTGTTAAAAGTATAAGTACCTAGGCGTAAATATTACCAACGATTAAGCCTTAACACCGCCATTAAAGATAGAAATGAACTGGGAAGAAAAGCTTCAGCGATGTTGAACAATATACTCTGGGACCAAAAAATCACAAATCCAACAAAACCGTGAAAACCATTACTACTTATGGCAGCGAAATATGGCCAAGCAAGGAGAGAGCAAATAAACCACTGGAGGAGACGGAGATAGATTTCTGAAGACGCTCGGCGGGCTGGTCGAGACTTGAAAGAACCCGAAATGAACGTATACGGGAAATTATGGGGGTCCGGCACAGCATAGCGGACGAATTTAAAACAAAACAACTTAAATGGTATGGACATGTCCAAATAATGACTAATGAACGACTACCAGAACAAATACTAACGTGGAAGCCAACAGGAAAAAGGCGAAGAGGAAGACCAAGGAAAAGCTGGAGAGAGGGAATCGATGGAGAGATCACAGAGAGAGGACTCGAGGAGAACCTGTGGAATGGCCGAGAATTGTGGAGACAGGGTGTCGGAAGACGTCGGAGAACGTTTTAACCCGACTTATATGTAACTATATTAAATACATTGCTTATAATATTATAGAATCGACACTGCTTAACATTTCGTTGCAGTAAAGTACTGACTAATGAACTAAATTTGGAAGAACACAAACGTGTTAGGTAAATATGAAAATAGGTATAATATTTTTAATACATATTTAGAAGTATCATTCGTTTTAGTGAATTAACGTATGCACACAAGTTAGGAGCTTGTCAACTTAAATGGCTGACATCTAACCCATTATTCTCAGCGCATTGGCGGGTGGAGTAACTTGACATTCCATTTAAACAATAGCGGCGTATGATCACAAATATTATTTAATCTGATAATATGGAACAAAATAACACAGTATTGGGCCTATTGATATTCTAATCAGTCTAAGCACTGGCTATTCGAGCAATGAGTTTCCTTCTTTTCCGACGCGCGTTCCCCGCATTCGAACCTGCTTGCTCGGCCGAGTAGCTCTTTCACTTCGAAGTGGTTTGGTACGAGATAACAAGCGATTAACGACCGCACCCAAAAAAGCAGGCTTTTAGAAGAACAACAAAGGAGTGATAGAACTGTTTAGAATATTTTTACTTATATGAATTAATCTAGACGTTATAAGCTGTTACTTGATAATAATATATAACTAAGTATATTATATTTTAGAAAAATAATTGTTAGGACCACCGAAGTTACTTTAATTAAGAGCGTTCAGGAGCAAACTCTTATCTCAAAGCACATTATACAAACTAAAACATCCAACCAAACAGACAGGGGACGCAGCGAGGTGGGGGCCTGGGGCAAAGAAAAAAGTGGAGGCCCTTTAAATTAGTAAATATCTATTGATAACTTTATTTTTATATTTGAAAAACAAATTTCCACTATTAGAATACATATTTTATTGTTATAAAACGTTTGAATCCAAGGTTTCTAGAGGCCCTCACCGGGAACCCGGCCCTGCAAATAGATTAATGAATTTTTAATTTAGATGGAATATGGCTACAAATACTTCCAGGGAAAAATTGCGGTAGAAATTCTACATTCTTAAAGATATTTAGTTATAAAATGTGTTTCTAACCAAAGAAATAAATTAGCAATGGCACTGTTATAATTACAAAGTAAATAAACTGTAACAAAACTTTCATATTTATTGTAAAAAGCAAGAGTATATTTAATAACGGTTTATATAAATGAAATAAAATGACAGAGATTTTAAAAGTTTAAATTCTACTTAAAAACATGTTCTTGAGCAACACTTTCGCTTTCTGAAAAAGATAGTTCTTCGTCAGATTCATTCGACACAGAGATTACCATTGGTTCGATTTATTTTCTACCTGCCATGCATCAGAAATAATTTTCTCTGGTTTCTGGTTTACGAAATTTTGCTACTGCTGTTGCAGTGCATTTTGTACTACGGTATTCCATACATTTAAAACTTCAGCAGGCGGCCTTGTGGTTTTAACAACAGCTTCTTCATAATGCCTTTTAGTCTCTGACCACACCATTTCGACAGCATTAAAATGACAATGGTAGGGCGGTAGCCTGTGTACCCCATGACCATGTATTTATCTAGATGATAATTTTTTCCGTTACTGTTTGCTTTTCCAATAAATTCCAAAAGATTTAAAAGATTGTTTGAAAAATGTTCCAAGCCATTCTAAAATACATTTTTTTGCTCCAGCTTTGTCTCGGGGTTTTGTCTTCTAGACAACTGTGATAAGTTGCGTTATCCAGTATAATTATGGATAGTTTGCAATAGGTTAACTTTTAAACCACTTCTCAAAATTGACGGTATTCATATTATCGGAAGTAATTGCACAAGTGCATCAAAATTACCGATAATTTTGCATGACAGCGTGTTGTCAAAAAACTGCATGAGTTCATTTTCATATTTTGGAGAAAGAGCCCGACACCGAAGGTGGAGGGCTCTTTTTCCAAAATATGAAAATGACCGAATGCAGTTTTTCTAAGACAACACGTTCGAATGCAAAATTATCTGGTTATTTTGATGCACGAGTGTAATTCGGGGGAATATTTCCCGAATAAGGACATGGTTTTAAAAAATACATTTTTATTCTTTTTTTTAATACAAAAACGTACATGTAACTGTAAACAAAGTAAAGGGACGCAAAAATATGATTTTTTTATCCGAAACGAGGCATTTTTAATAATATATATTCATTTGACTTTGACGTTATATGTAAATTGTCGCTGACATCGTAGGTTTACAATGGAATTACCATAGATACGTACGATGCAATTATCGCTGTGCTCTTTCGGTTTCTACAGTGCAATTATCGGAAGTAATTGCACAAGTGCACCAAAATTACCGATAATTTTGCATGACAGCGTGTTGTCTAAAAACTGCATGAGTTCATTTTCATATTTTGGAGAAAGAGCCCGACACCGAAGGTGGAGGGCTCTTTTTGCAAAATATGAAAATGACCGAATGCAGTTTTTCTAAGACAACACGCTCGAATGCAAAATTTTCTGGTTATTTTGATGCACGAGTGTAATTCGGGGGAATATTTCCCGAATTAGGACATGGTTTTAAAAAAATACATTTTTATTCTTTTTTTAATACAAAAACGTACATGTAACTGTAAACAAAGTACAGAGATGCAAAAAAAACGATTTTTTTTAAATCCGAAACGAGACATTTTTAATAATACCTATATATTCACTAGACTTTGACGTTATTTATAAATTGTCGCTGTCAAATTTTCAATGGAATTACCATAGATACGTACGATGCAATTATCGCTGTGCTCTTTCGGTTTCTACAGTGCAATTACCGCTGTAATTTTCCGAGAATTGCACTCCTCTAATGGGATTTTTTATACATGAGGGAAATATTCGCTGTAATTTTCCGGTAATTGCACCCCTCTAATGGGATTTTTTATACATGAGGGAAATATTCGTGATAATCGCCTGTTTTCGTATTGCATTTAAAAGTTAGAAATGTATTTGTCACAAGTCAATTTTTGTTTCCGGCTGTATTTACTACCATCTTGCCACATTCTTCTATCCTCACTTTTGCTAAAAACCCATGTCTCAAAACCAGTTTATATATTATGTTTTCTTTTTTAACAACTTGATTTATTTGAAAACAAATTTCTCTTCGATTTGATTCCAGGCTTTTCCAATAATTGTTTTTTCCTTTCCTGCTGTTTTAGGCTAAATGTTCTTAATTCACAAATATAAAGAGCTATTTGGTATCTTAATTTCTGATGATTCTTCGAGAAATTCTCGGTAAATAGCTTCTAAAGACAGTGACATTTGCTGGTAAGGAAAGTGACAAATAATCATTCTCTGTTATGTAAACAATCGAATCACTTCCCGACCGCTTTGATGAGTATAATTCCTATTTAGAAACTTTAATTTAGCAGCTTTTTCAAATATCCCCCAACTGACGTAGTAGTTCACTACACCATCGTTCACTAGTACCAAAATAAGTAACATGCAACTCTCTCTCCTCGATCATAGTACTGCGTTTTGAGGTCTGTATTCTATGAAGACGGAAATCTGATTCAGCATCGTCATAACAATGCAGCACCTAAATTAATCATACTTACTTATTACGATTTGTCTTCAATTTTCAAGTTCATTCTAGTTTTGTTTGTCTGGAATAGCATCCCATGTCAAACAGATCCTGCCATTCATACACTGCTATATCTGCTATAAATAGCTGCCTCGTCATTTTGGTCAAAGGAGTAGGATGAAATTAAATTAAAAATTTGAATAAAAACATCCTTTTTAGTGCTTGTAGTCAAGATTTATTGCTAGAATTATTGTTTAAATTGATATATTCAAATTGCCTGTGATTTTATGAAAATTCCTTTTTTGGAGATTTGCTGGTAGCTGTCTGGTGCATGCTAATAAGCATACACGTAATATCTGTCCTTTTAATTTTTCCGATCGGTGGGCCATACTAATAAGGTGATATACGTTTTGATTGAAAATAACCATATGAATAAGTTGTCTCAAAAGTATGTTTATTTGCTTTTGTCATGGGATCCGTAAAACATGTATAACAATAAATTAAGAAAATGTCAAGGAAGGAACCTCAACAAGTTCTTGTCTTCCCTTAGGATTCCAAATTAACACGTTCGCTGCCGTTTGTATACTTTAGGATACACGGGGTAGTACTTACCACAGGCCGGGTGTATATTCTAAATGATACACAGACTATTATTGTTTCTAAAGAGGGATGTATTCATTTGAATATACCGCCTATAAGAAATATCTTAGGGTTTCTGTCGCCTGACACTATAAAGAGCAACTTAAATGTTTTCGCCTGAGGACGAATGTGGGTATAAAATAAAATACATATAACCTTGAAGTAATCAAGTATTTATTCATAGAAAGAAAAGTGCTTATATTAATGTAAAATTAAAATGAAAGCTACAAAACAATAAATTTAAAAATTTAAGGCAATGATTCAAACATTCTCTGCAAAGAAATGGATTGCCCTCAAACTGATCGCAGGCCGTTTTTACCTGTGCTTCCAGCCTTTTCTTCCATTTACCATTCCAATTTTTTTATAACATTCATTGCATCGAACCCTTTTGGTTTTGGCCATGTTGAACCTGGCTTCTGTTTCAACTCTGATAATATTTGAGAAGAGATTGTATAGCACTCTCCCTTAACTGCGTTATTGTCAATTTTGTAGAATGTACCGAATTTTCGCAGTAGAGTAAGTGAGCATTCACAAGACTAGTTCCCCACAAAATTTCGACCATTACTTTCTATACCATTTTATCGACCTAAGTAGAGGTGTTTGTTTTGTTCTCTAAAGTACTAGAGGATTGAAGTAATGCCTATGGTCTTCAATCCGATGAAGGGAAATTCTCTAATCTGCACCTCTACGTGGTAGAGTATGCAAACACCAGAAAGGTGGCTAACGCAGAGGGGGACCGAATAGTTGCCGGGATAAGCAACAAATATATCTCTTCCGAGTAAGAAGGGCACTCTCTTGTCCTGGGGGTGAGAAACCGCCCCCGAAGGCGGATGAACCAACTAATATGGTCAACGGCATAGGATCAGGCAACGGGAAACAACCTGATTATTTTCCCATGAGAATCTTATGATGAGCGACGATAGTGAGGCCTCGGAAAAGCTTCATTCTCCGGTTGGCAGCCGGCGCTGTTCTTCGTCTGGGGAAAACAGTGAGAATTTGATGAGCGGGCGTAGGAAGATGGCCCACCAGGCTCCCTGGGAGAAATCTGATACTAGTAAGGATTTAAGAAACCGCCATAAAACATGTCTTGCAACATGGAATCTGATAGGTCTTCTGAAGCTGGGCAAGTTGGAAATTGTTGAGAGTTCCTTGTGCGCTGCTAAAATTGCGTTTGCAGGACTTTCCGAAATGCACTACAATGGTAGTGGACATTTTACGTCTTCTGAAGGAAACTTTGTATGTTATTCGGGTAACGTTGGTTTCTGTTCGAACATTATACGGGGGTATAATACGATCAATGATCGAATAATAACACTTCGATTGAATGCTAGACCTACATTAGTTCATTTAGTACAGGTCTATGCCCCTACATTCTATGGAAATCTGGAGGAAGTTTTGTGAGCTATTCCGAATAGGGAGATAACCATTTTGATGGGCGATTTCAACTCCAAGGACGGGAATACAGAACTGGATGATCATATAAGGCAAACAGTGGGCAGATTTGGAGTTGATGAACGTAATTCTAAAGGAGAGCGTTTTATTCAGAGAGAGTGGATCTTCCATAAGTAACACCATGTTTTCACAACACCCTCGTCGTCTTTATACTTGGATATCACCAGATGAGAAATATCGAAACCAGATTGATTATATTATGATCAAAAATCATTGGAGATCATCCATAAGGTTGTGCAGGACGTTACCAGGCTCAGATGGCGGCTCCGACCACAAACTCCTTATGTGCACATATCAACAATCTTTTACAATATGTCAGAAAACCACACATAAAACACTACCTAAGATCACTGATACAGCATCCTACCAGAACCAGATGAGACAAAATATAGCAAATGATGCGGCACCACTGAATCCAGCTCCCATAAATCCAGATATTGCGTGGCAATCATTCAGAAGATGTATTACAGGTGTCTCCGAATCTCAAAGTCGACGAAACTATATTTGAAAATAATCATGGATGGATCCGCAAACTCTTCATGTGATAGAACAACGTAGATCATTCAAAGCTTCGAATCTACACGCAGAAGGCATAATAACTAAATATAGTGAGTATACAAGGCAAATTCAAAGGTTCTGCCGAAGGGACAAAAACAATTACATCCAAAAAATATGTAGATAAATACAATCTCATTTCAACTCTAATACTACCAGAGACTTGTTTCAGAAAATCAAACTTCTTACCCGAAAATTTAAACCAAAAAATTGGACAGTTAGAGACAGTGAGGAAAACTTGGCTGCTGATCTGGATCAGGCGATTGTGTTCTGGCATCGGTATTGTATGGATCTGTATGCGGACAATGACTATCTTAAGAATCGTGAAAACAACATCACCCAATTTGAACCGGAGATTCTGCTCTCGGAGGTTCAAGCTGCGATAAACAAGCTAAAATTTAATAAGTCTCCTGGAATTGATGCTATAACAGCCGAGGAACTAAGGTCTATGGGACAGGAAGGCTTGAGAATAATACATAAATGATATCAGGGAATATGGAAGGCTGGTTTATGGCCAGATGACTGGAGAATATCTGTCTTTGTTCCACTTCATAAAAAAGGTGACACCAATAACTGTGATAACTATAGATTACTTGCCTTGATATCTCATACCAGCAAAGTGTTCCTGTATATTCTTCGATCCCGCTTGGAACACTATCTTATATGGCAGATATCCCCTGAACACGCTGAATTCACAATGGGAAGAGGCACTAAGGAGCAAATTCTGAATATTACACAAATCATTGAGAAGTCGAGAGAGTTCTATACTCCCACTTATTTATGTTTTGTCGATTATAGCAAAGCTTTTGATAACGTAAAATGGGAAAAGCTCTGGTCTATTCTGTTATCAATGGGTGTCCCAGACCATCTAGTGTATTTTATACAACAATTATATGATAACAATACTGCACCGGTTAGGGTTGATAAATACTTGTCTGATGAGGGTGCCACATGCAAGGGTGTGAGACATAGCTGTGTTCTCTCGCCGCTTCTTTTTAATATATATAGTGAATTTACTATGACTATTATGAGACAGGTTCTAGAGGACTGGCACGGTGGAGTAAATATTAGCGGCTCAAAATTGTCTAACTTAAGGTTTGCCGAAGATACGACCTTGATAGCTGCCTCCCAGAGGGAAATTCTGAAGCTCCTGAGGAGACTTGAAGATGCCAGTGCTCTTCACGACCTAACCATAAATTATAATAAAACCAACATTATGATCATTGATAACAATTACCCTGAAACTAGGACTATTGAACATTGTGAAGTTGTCAACAGTTTCGTCTATCTTGGAGCCCTAATAGAAAATATCGGGAGATGTGATGGCGAAATAAGACAGCTTATTAAGCTTGCTATGTCAGCAATGCCACAGTTAAATAAAGTAGGGAGGGATCGGAATATCTCAAAACAATCTAAAATCAATCTATTGGGGTACCTCGGTATTTTCGGTCTTTCCATATGTGTCAGAATCATGAACTGTCAAAGAAGTAGATCGTCGTCGGATTGATTCATTTGAGATATGGCCGTGGCGACGAATGTTGAGAGTGCCCTAGACCACACAAAGAACAAATGCTTCGGTTCTACAAGAAATACGTCCGTCAAAACGTTTGTCCAGTATCGTGTACTCTCGAATTCTTACATTTTTCGGACACATCAGTTGAAGTGAGCATATGGAGCGGCTTATTGTACAGGGAAAACCTGAAGGAAACAGAAGGCGCGGCCGATCACCAAATCTATGAGTGGATGTTACCAAGCGGTCCACATGCCATCTAATCGAGATAAATGGCGAGATGCAGTCAAGCGAGCTATCCAAATCATTGAACCTCGTTAATATGGATCACAACACATCTGTAAATATGTTATGATTAGAATGAGAAGTGTTATAGGATGATAATTGGTCACTTTTATCAACTGACGATTTTCCGGCATCGTAGTCTACGACGCATACAGGTTTCACAGTTTCTCTTCCAATATTTGACGAAACAATACGAGTGTCTGTGCCAAGGTGAGTGGTTGGCAAAATCATCACGTCCCTTTTATCCTTCTATTTTAGTATCATTATGGTTATTCGATTACTGGGTTCTTTAGCGATAATTTCACCTTATCGCAATCGTGCAGATTTTATTTTTCGGGGAATCCGAATATATTTTCTGTTTTGACGGAGAGTGCCTAAAACGTGTAAGTTATGAGATAGCAGTTTACATGCCAAATGCACCCTTGTATAAAGCTTGTCAATGTAAAATGTTCTATCATTATTTAGAAGATCTTGAGCCAATTTCATCACCACATTCTGAGAGGCCGATACATCAGCGTCTTCTATTCTATCGTTGGCAACATAAATTGACAAGTTCCATGTGTAGACTTAAAGTCGGCTGTGGTAGGCCTTTCGGTATAGAACTTGTAAATGTTTACCTTATAACAATGTCTTGTTATTGTTGGAAATTTTTCTATTTATAAAAGTCATTTTAGGAAGGAATATCGTTTGGAAAATCATCTCTATTGTCTTTTTTCGATATGGCCGAACCTGTCTAGTATTCTGACAGCAGTATTCAAATTGCCATTTATGGATTTTGGTTGAATGACAGTCGATAGATTTTGACGTGACTACACATTTTTTTCTGTTTATTAATCTAGTAGGATGAGGGAAAACAGAAGAATTGGTTGTTGTTGATTCTGTGAGTCTTTTATTTTCGTCATTAGCCAAAGAAAATCCCTCGGTGAGAAGAGAACTCCTGACCAGTTTTTCATTTTTTTAGATGAAATAGGCTGGAAGCCGTTTGAAACTCTCTAGAAAGGGATGCTGTTTTGTAGAAGAAGTAATTTCTACCAACCGCCATTATGGCAATAATCCCAATTATTTCTTTGAGATACCCAGGAAGGTTTTGGTGAATCCCAGTTATGGGTAAGCTGTTTTAAGCGGTTTTGAATGTAGAATTTCAATTAGATTATTGGAGCCGAGTTTTGGCATTTCTGTTATTTTCATGTTAAGTTGCTTTTATGGATTAATTTCCGTTTTAGGGTTCTAGTTGCGGATTCCCTGTAGGGTTGTAAGAACTACATTTTTCTTGGAACCGGACAAAATTAGGGTACTCATTAGTGTTGGATTTACAGAGAAAGATGATGGTCAATTTATGGACATAATTTTACAGGAGATCCCTTACCAAGATAAGTTTTTATTTTTAGTCAACAATAACGTTTACCTGTCACTGTTGTGCCAAAATTTTCAACTTCGGATTTAAAGAAAATTTAGTACTCAAACAGTATTTTTAACAGCTTTAATATTTTCTTTAGAATGTATTAACAATTATCTCAATTCACTAGAGTATATATAATACCTTTTCATAATACCTTTCTGAAAACTATCATTTTCGATGTCTCTGTAGAGCAAAGAAAGTAAGTCTTTCCGGTGTGACCGCACGGGAAAAGTTTTCCCGCTCCCTAATTTTAAGTGCTAAATTTGCAGTTATTTAGTCACAAAATAAGCATAAAATATAATAAATTGGGTTAAAATTATACAGCGATGCAGCCTACAAAATTAATCTAGTACATTTAGAGTCAACCTTACTTGTCACAAATACAT
The DNA here is from genome assembly GCA_016904865.1 of Pissodes strobi. Lineage (NCBI taxonomy): Eukaryota > Metazoa > Arthropoda > Insecta > Coleoptera > Curculionidae > Pissodes > Pissodes strobi. The sequence goes on along the minus strand of MU182819.1, from coordinate 176,320 downwards.
CAAAATTCGCTGTCCATTCAATTACAACAAAGCATACAAACACATTTTCATAGCAACGCTTAATGAATATTAGATAAATACTTGTGTCTTGCCTGTCTTGCAAGTTTGACGTTTGCTAATTAAAATATTACTAAATGTATTATGACATGGTTTTGGATACGTAAAATTATAATAATTTTATGTTTATGTTTTGATTTCAGAAAGGTATTATGAAAAATAGCGTTCATTACAAGTCCAGAAACAGCTTTTCCTGTGCTTTTCCGCCTCACACCAGAAACTGTCGTGCGTGCACCGGAAAAGCCTAATTTCCGGACTGGTAATGAAATCTACTATTTGGGGAGTGCAGCTTCACCGGCATAGTTCCATTACTTTATTCTTTCGGGTACTAGATTTATGGATAATCTCTAGTGCATTTTATAACCGAGGAAGTTTATTCATTATATTTTTCTTTATTTTGGCATTGAAATTAAAACGTAACATAGCACTTTGAGGGATTCGGTTTCTGTTTGAAATCTGCAACTCCGGCTTACGGAAAGGCTATTCTAACCGAGTTGAATGAACTTAGAATAGTTTATGTGATAAAGTCCGGTAATTTTTTCACCGTCTAGGTTGCAGGTTACAGCAGAACGTTACGGGGATGTGAACTTTCAAAATTTTAATACCTTTTACTTTTTGTATTGTTTTAATCGTCACTTTTTTTATATACAGGATGGTCAAAGAAAGTTACACTTTTTTAAATGAAACACCCTACATTTTCTTATATTTTTGGATTCTACATAAAATTTTAACCATATTTGATGTATGATGTTATACCTCTAGAGCTATAACCAGTTGAAAATCGGAACTTTGGCTACTTTTCACCTTCGTAGCAGGAAGACCATTAAAGATGGAGTAAAGTGAATTCCACATTCCTATCTTAACTTTCCAGGAGCTATCTGATGGTGCCAACCAAGGTACCAGATTAATACCCATGGTACCACCAACCAATTAGTACCGTCAGACAGCTCCTGAAAAGTTAAGACAGGAATGTGAAATTAATTTTACTCCATCTCTAATGGTCTTCTTGCTACCGGTGGAAAGTAGTCAAAGTACCGATTTTCAACTGTTTATATATATTTTTTGACCTATAAATCAATGTTTTTACAATTTCCCTCAAAAGTACGTTTTCCCGTGATTTTTTGAAACAGAGGTATTTAGAAAGTTTTTCTACTAGGAATTTCCTATCGACCCATGATCGCCTTGGTTTTGTCTCCTCGCAAATTTTTCGACCCGCTAGAACGACCCAAAGTGACCACTTTTTCAAAATGCTGAAAAATCGCACATTTGACGGAGGGAAATTCGAATCGCCAAAAACAATTGACCGCCGTATCGGCTGCCCCCAAGTGTTGCCGAAAAACGTGCCAGATTCGAAAACTCCACTTAGCCAAAAAATGCTAAATATCAAAAAATTACCCGAATGAGGATTAACATTAATCTGACGCCTGACGCGTTAAATCTGATGGCTCACTACCCGCAAAAAATGCACTGGACGCGCCTAAAAAAATTTTCACTTTAAAAATAAAGCAAATTTGGTAAATATTTTAATTGCTTAACTGAACAGTTATACGCTTTCTATAGATTCTGTCCTCAAATGAACAACCTCTAAAAGGTATGTACTACAACTAAATTACCTGATGCACCGTATCCAAGACTTTTTTATTACTTAATAATAATTCTTACAAGATCAAAAAATATTGGGTACTTAAGGTAATAAAATATGTATTAATTGGAGAAATAGTAACAAGAAACGTGTAGCTTCAACTTTATGACTTTATTTAAAATTACAAGTATATAAGTTTATTGGTGACACCCTATTAGTAGTATCTTGTTGAATAAAATCTCTGAATTCAAATCGCCTTATTAAATAAAGTTGTTTTAAATAGACGTAATTAAAATTTATGCTCTAAGGTCGTTAGTTAATACGTAACGTACTTGTCTAATGGTCCTATATTTCCTGAATTTCTCCGAATACGAACTAGAATTGAGGATACCTCGGAGGTGACCAGGTTAAAATATGGTTCCTATATTGAACTGTAATAATTAAGTATAGCCAAAAAAGCGCTTAATGTCATGACTGCGGGCGGGCCACATAATTCCTCTGCAGTCTGTAGTTGGTTTGACAAATAGTTTTACCGGTCTTCTGTCAAGAGCTCAACAGTAGACTAGGTGCCAGATTTGCAGATGTTAGGTCCTGGTTTAAAATGTCTACGTTTAAACACTCTTTTGAATACATATTTATCTTAATGAATATTATTTGAGACTTCATTTAAAGTCTATCGGTAAACACTCAAAAAGCCCGCAATTTTATACCTCGCCAGTAATAAAACACGAAGCTTCAACTTTATGCCATAACGTAAACTAGAATTAGTTATAATATTGCCACAATTTAATGCATGCGATTGTAGGAAAACGTGTTGCACAGTCTTTGGGAAGAAATTAGCGGACAGTAATATAGTGAAGAGTTATTTCTATTCGGTACCTTGAGGCTTGGTCTGGGGGTAGCAAGCCTTTTGGAACTGTAGTGACTTTGATGGAAACCTCCATTAAATCAAGCTTATCACATTGAGTCAAGTTTATAAATAAATAGTAAAAATTACTTAAATAATGATTATCGCACGCTGCAGCGTGCTTAAAATAATGTTTATGATGCGCCTACTTTTTTAAAGGTTGCTAAAGAAAAATTTGTTCATGTCAAATGTGAGAGATTAATATATTCATATATAATATCTCAAGAGAAAAAAATTTGTCGGCAAAATTTTCGAAAGGTATGAAAGCTTGTTGCTTGGCAATTTCGCGAATGATATTTTTGGTATCAACATCAAGAGCCATCGTGCTTGCACGACTACCGGTGTTCGGCACACCAAAAACTATCGTGCGCGCACCCGAAAAGCCTAGTTTCCGGACTGGTAATGAAATATACTATTACTGTACTAGGCCTGTAAAATTTCTTTACCGGACTGAAATTTGTAAGTTTTAGTTCAAAATACCATTTTCTTTTCATACAAAATCCTCTCACTATCAAACATACCTAACATACTCTATGCATTCACACAGAATAAAATTAAACTCATTTGTTTTTCAAAATAATTTCTTATATTAAAAATAAATTAATAACTACATAGAATAGATATTTACTACTTAGATACATTAAAGCTAATAATTGTACAATTTGCATTATCGTTAATATTAATTTCTGGAGTTTTATGGGAATTATCATCACTGCTACTTATAATAGTTGATAAATTTTGATTCAAAACTTCTATAAATTTTTCCCCATTTTTATTCATTGTAGATATTCTGTTCTTTCCCCCAATAGAGTTTTCCATGTACTTCTTTGCCACCGAGGAACTCTTCCACCCGCCATGCCGTTTAAGTACAGTAAGGTCGGCCCCAGCATCAACAAGAAGCGTTGCTGATGTCCTTCTAAAGCAATGTCCCGTATACTTTTCTACATCAGCAAGTCCCAAGAATTCAGCAATTTTCTTGGGAACACCGCTGATGATATGAATACCCACCTTTTGACATATACTCTTTCTATTTCGATAGCCCAAGAAAAGAAAAATATTATTTAGATTTTTCAGTCGCAGTCTCAAAAAATTTTTGATCAGTTGCAAATAATTTTGTTCACTTTCATCAATAACAGTAAACACTCTTCGATGGTTGGTTTTTGTTTGTCGTATTGTCATTACCAGCTGCTTACTCGTATCATCGATATCTTGAAGAGTTATTGAATGGAGCTCCTCCCGGCGACAACCACCACTTATCCCCAGCATTGCTACTATCTAAAATAAATACTGTTACAGTATAGCTCTAATAAGCGTATTATGTAGTACAGTTTTACCTTCATCATAAGCTATTCTTTGTTTTGGAGCTTCAACCATAATCCGTTGCACCTCTTCCCTGCTCAAAACTTTAGATTTCACTGGTTCACATTCTACTGATTGTTTTTTCAGAAACGCTCTCACTTTCGGGTATTGAGAAATGTCCACGTCTTCATCGACCAATAACATCGACTTTATCATAGAAAACTTAGACCATAATGACAAACTTTTGTATCTGTTTGACTGCAAAAACATAATATATTTTATAGATTTGAATTTTAATTCCTGCACATTTACTTACAAGGAATAAAGCAAATTTTTTCTGATACCGTCCTGCCGACTTATTTGGTATTAATTGTCCTCTAGCTTCGTTAGATTTCTGCATGATTTCTTCGGGCATCAAATTTACACCATCCTCCAACTCCATTGCGTCCATTTTACCGAAAATAATTGTGAAATAACGCCAATTTTCAACTGACTAGTTTTTATTTAGCACCATTTAGACATAAACAAAACTAAAACAATTACGTTTCCTAGGTATACATCAACGCTATATTTCCATTAGATTTGAATTTTATGTCAAACACACAATGTTTCCACCAGTAAATATACCTAAACACCTTTCAAAAATACGACGCAGAATAAAACTTCATTATTATTTCAAAACATCATTTTCAACAGAACAGTATGAAATAAAATATTGTACATCATTCGTCCGGCAAATCCTTTACAGTATTCGTTTCAAAATTCCAGACTCGGCTCCTTCGCCGCCTCGTCCCAAAACATTTCACTCATACTGTAAAAGTTGATTTACCAGAGTTATAACGTAAGTATCTATTATGAGATCACCCCTTAGGTTACCTTATGTCACCAACTCGGATACTACGCCCGCCACCTTATTAATGGGAGCAGTAAGAAATTTTGGCAATAAGCCCGGGGCTGCTGCAGTTTCATCTACTAATATTAATTAAATTTAAATACTAATATAGAAACAAGAGCATAAAAAGTTTTACTGCACGTATTAAGATAGGAAAGTACTTCAACTTGTCGACTATATTGACAGCTTAATTAAGAGTAAATAATTTTCGAGACAGTAATTATCGCGGGGTTTAAACATTTATGCATCTTAAGTTGGAGAAAGCGTCTTACTAGCAGCATGCTTGAAACGTTATGCAACTGGCATTCATTCAGTAAATTTAATGAATAAAATTGTATGATTTGACCTAAAATGCTGGAGTATGGGCTTCAAACAAGTCAAGCACGTTGGTCGGCGCCGTCGTCCGATGTGAATTATATTTTATCTATTGTTGTGTAAATATTTGCGTGTACACCACTTGAATGCAATGTATAAGGACCTTTTCGGCCCTGGTCCCATAGTATCAATTGGAAGTAGTTTCTTTTACTGGCCTTAAAAATACTAACCAAGCTAAAACACCTAAAAAACGTTTCCAAGGCGAATCCGCCTCTGTTTTTAAAATAATTAAATTTAAAAACGAATTAGCGTCCAGACCATGACTCTTTTTTGCAATTTTGACGAATCAGTTAAATGTCTTCAGTTCAGTTTTCAAAGTTTTATAGATTTGGTATTAGGTGCGATATAGATTTATAACTAAAAGATGAGTACTATGTTGGGGTTTGGAACCTTCGGCAAAATGCACTGGAACGGAGTTTTATCCACAATACCGAAACAGAATGATTGCACTCGACGCGCGTTTCGCTAACCATGTTAGCAGGAGATGATCAAAACTTTTAATTATCTCCTGATGATGCTAACATGGTTAGCGAAACGCGGGTCGAGCGCAATAATTCAGTTTCGGTATTGTGGATAAAACTCCGTTTTAGAAAAGATAAGTATTTTTTTTTTTATTTTAAAGTTGTTAGGCATATACGTAGTTAAGAATTATTTATTTTTAGGTTTCCAGTGTGAGCTTCCAATTTTAGCAAAGTTAACAAAGCGTTATTAAAATAAACTGAAACTGATGAATTAAATTATCGTCATTTAATAATATTAAAGCAAAATTTATCGACCCCCTAGTTTTACCTCCTTTTGAGCCTCGCAATACTCCAGTCTCAAGTTCTTTCGCTTATAGATATGAGATATATGTGGATTTTCTTTGCCCTTTTACCCGGGATCGTCTTTTTTTTGTCCAATCAATAGCCGTCCGAGAACTTGCTTGAGTATGGGTAGTCTTGTATCAGGCATATTCTGTACATGCCTCCATCACGTTAGCTGCTTATTTTTGGTGCCTTGTTCTATGGTAACCTCAATTCTAGTTCCGTCTTTTATGGTCATATTTCTAGTTGGTTTTCGTCTTTAGACCAACAATGATTTTCTTAGTTTTTTTCATTTCTACGGTTTCCACATTTCTTCTCCATCGCATAATAAAGTGCTCTCTATCATATTTTCATAAATATTGAAATATTTCTATGCTGCACTATGTGGACAATTAGGATTGGCAAGAACTTTGTTGCTTGTACTATTCATTTTTCTATATCGCTCACATCAGTATCAGTTTATCGAAAAATCTTTTGTATGGCAGTGGCAAACACACACTAAAGGAGATCTTATGGCACTCGACGAGCAATGTGTGTATGTGCGAAGATATTGATTGACACGGTTCCTAAATAGCCGTTATATTGTTTTTTTGGGGGAAACAAATGTCCTGGGAGTGAGTTCCACAGTGATGCAGTGCGTCAGACAAAGGAATCCGTGTAAAGCGATGTTTTAAGCCAGGGCCGCACATGCGGCATTCGACGAACTCCGAGCAAGGGTTTGCCGAACTCCGGACAGTGCGTATGGGAAATTTGCAGTTTGGCAAATCGTTCGGCAACTCGCTCGCCTTTTCCCGCGCGGTGTCGGTAAATTTGCATGCATCAAAGAGGATGAGCAGTCGTCTCGCTGTTGTTCGTGGAGTCATCCACACGTCCAGGCATTTGTAGTTCGCCTTTACACCGTCTGGAGATTGTGAGAGTGAAGTTTTGTTTCACCTTTCACCTAGGAAGCCAGTGATATTTTGTAATGTGGCATTTTTGCGTAGATTGAATATTGTTTATATACATACATATTCATTATTTAGGTAGGTACTTTTCTTTATGCAGCATATTTTTACTTTACATTTATTAACCTGAAATCCAGCAGGTATCTAGGGTTGTGTTTCGATGTGAGTCTGACCATTTGCGGAATAATAGTCTCTCAGGCTTAGAACCATAAAAACCCGCCGCATAACACGACAAAAGCAGTCGTAGCAATTGTCACATAATCATCGCTATTCATGTTTATTTTCAGACAAAACCCTTCTGGCGATTATTCGGCGTTTCCCACTTTTTCGATCGGAGTTCGGCAATACCCGCATGTTTGGATGAAAAAGCGAACTCCGTTTGGCTAGATTCGGTAGTTGGCGAACATTCGCAGTTCGCCGACTGCCGCATGTGCGGCCCCGGCTTTAGGCGTTTCCAGTTGTACGACGAATTAGTGCGCTTTTGCCGTCTGTCGCGACTGTCTGACAGACGTTGCTGGCTGCGGAATGAGACAGGCCAAATCCTGGGAACAGCTGCCGTGAAAATATCTGAAAACAAGGAGATCTATGGTCAACTCCGGGTCGCCGACGAGACGCACAGCTCTCTTCTGAATGGAATCCAGCCTCTTTAGGGTATGCTTAGGTGCAGCACTCCAGACGTATGAGCATTATTCTAAGCACGGTGTAACGAAGTTACTATATTTTTAGGGGAATGGTATGCAAGCCGGATTAACTTTCTTATTTTACGAGCTATTCACATCATTCTTTTTCGTAAAATATAATTTAAGTATTCTAAACTTAGTTCAATAAAATATTCCGTCGCGAAAAGCCGGGAAATCGGTTTTCACATTTTCCGTAGTACTCGCGCGGGTCCGGTAGAACGTCGCGATCTCCGTCGCAGCACCATGCGCGTGAAGGTCCCCACTCATCGGCCGGCCGATGACGTGATTCCCCACTACGCGTCGAGGTAACAAAACCGGGCTGCATCGCGCTGAACAGGCAGAACTCACCACTCGCGGATGCTGTGACAGTATCGCTACATTCCATGCGTGTGCGCGCACCTGCGCGTCATGTCTTCGTGATCCAACCAATCGTTTGTATGTCTCCTGGTGGTCTAGGGGTTTGCATGATTAGCCTTCACTTCGGCGACTCGAGTTCAAACCCCGTCGGTGTTTTAAATTTTTTTTAAGGTTATATTTCTAAACTGTTTTTTTCTTGTTTTTGGGTATGTCTTGGGTTAGATTGGGTTAGCACCTGGTTAGTTTCCTTTTCTTGAGCCCCCGTAGCGAGCGGTAGCGAGCGGAGGGCCATTCGAAAAGTGAAATATGGCATGGAATGTAGCGATACTGTCACAGCATCCGCAAGTGAACTCACCCGGGTTCTCGGAGAAGAAGTCGCCAGCCAGCCAGCCGCCTAGCCCAGCCCAGACCAGAGGAAGAGGACCACCACTACCGCCAATGTAAGCCGCCAAGCTGAGCCAGACCCACGCCGCTTCCTGCAGGTCGCCGCCATGACAGCCGCCTTCAGCAGACCGCCATCGTCGCCGCCTTTCTTGTCCGCCTTCGCTGCTGCTATATAGGTATTACTGTAGGTATATCTCTCTCCCTCTTACACTACACTAAGCTGGTCTCGGTCTTTCCATTCCGGTCGGCTCTATCTTTACAAGCTCTCTCTCACACTCAGTCTACCTACCCCGTTCCTTAACTAGCCTACCGCCTCCACGACGTCGTAAAATCGTAGTAGCGAAGCACGACCGGAAAGCAATGACGTATCCGCGCACGCGCAATCCGGGATTTATTTTTCATGTATGCAGGAAGCCTCGTCAGGTCGTTTATTAATATCGCACCGTATCCTCTGTACCGTCGTCATCCTTATGTCAGATATTATCCGAACCTTAACGCTATCGTCGCATGTTTCCGTAATCTTCTAAGCATCAGGCCGCGTATATCCATACCCGTCAGGACCAAGTCAGAGGAGTTACGTTGGACCGATGTTGGACCGTCATTCGAGTGCCTGTCCGTGGACAGGTTAATATAAGTCGCATTAGAGTAACTTTTTAGTTAAGAATTGATAGTTTAGGTTAACCTCAGTTTAGGTAGGTTGGATTAATAAAGAATGAATTCTTGCGTTGCAACGTTAGGTTAGCGTAGGTCATCAGGGTTTTGACGTCACCATTCTCTATATTTCCAGTTGGCAAATAGAGATGCTGTATTAGGTTTATTATTGAAATTGTGTGTTTTCTTTCTAAATCCCTTCCTGCTAGTATTAAGTTAAGTTAAGCAAGTGAATTTCTGAAAGCAGCCGGCAACCACGCAAACATTCAAGATTGACCCCTGGTTCGCAGTTTCTCCACTGTCTAAAAGCAACCCGGTGCGGAGTGGGCCCTCTACCACTATAATCCAGATGCGGTGGCGCCCGAGAAGCAACCATTGGATGACGTAATGGTTAAACTAGGCAGTCCAATAGCATTTTATGCGGAAGAAATAGCATAGCATGCAGAAGCAAAGAAGCGCCTAACGAGAAACGCCTCACAAATTTGGCGCCCGAGCAGGGACTTCTCACAAATTTGCCGCCCGAGCAGGGACCATCTTTCCGCTCACGAAGGACTTTCTTTCCGTCATCATGGACTTTCTTTCCGAACTTTTCTATCCGTTTATTAGGGACTTTCTTCCCAGACTTTCTTTCCGAGAAGCAAGCAGCTTCGCCCCACAATTTCTTTCCGAGGAACAGTTTTCTATCAGACCGTTGACTCTGATGCGCAGAAATGGAAGTTCCAGAATTACCGCATTTCGGGCTACTACATGTTTGTGCTCTGACCGTTAGATTATAAGCATTTAGGATTAAGGCTAGGATTAGTTAAGAGACCGGCGAGCCTGGTAGATTTAAGTAGTCCGGCGGCGGAAGCAATCCGATGGCGTTCCCCGTCGAGCCTGGAAGAGTTGGTGACAGGTTTTCATGGGGAAATCCGGTTCCCTACCGTGCAGCAGGCCGGCGAGCCTGGTAGATTTAGGAGAAGGCCGGCGAGCCTTAGATTTAAGTTAGGCTTAGTTAGTGTTATGTCCGTTGAGTTAGGCCCGAAATGATCAGTTTTCTAAAAATTCCTTCTGCGCATGCACCGACCAAAAATTCATATAACGCCTCTTTTCCGCATAAATTCCGGTCTCTCTCTGTTCATTTCTTCCATGTAAAAAAGTCCCAAAATACACATCTCGACAGCTTTTTGTCAAAATACTAGTTTTCCGGCCCCAAATTATGTCGTGCTAATCGAGCACAACCGGAAATACAGATTTTTATCAAAATCCGTTCTGCGCATGCGCAACCCAAAAACCGACGCGGCACCTCTTTTCCGAGTAAACCAGGTCTTCCGATTCCAAATTTTGATGTTTCAAGGCCGTAGACCCTATGGTTCAGAAGATACCGCTCAGTTTGCAATATTATGGTAAAAATGAAGTTCCCGGACCACAAGAAGCTAGTATTAAGCCCTCTAACCGAAATTCATTGTGCGCAGGCGCAACTTCAAAATGGAAGCGACACCATTTTTCCGACTAAATCAAGGACGCCGAATTCAATTATCGATGTCTCCACACCCGCCAACCATCCGTATTGCCAAAATTGCGAATTCAGCAGTCATGCTACTATGCCAGAATCTAACCGTCAGAGGGGAATGCGACAACCCGAACCTAGAAGTCCTTCGAAAAGCTAAGTAACCACTCCGATAATGTTCAACTTCACACTGTTACTTTCTGTTTGCGACACCGACACCTCTTTCTCACGCTGGGCGTGCCAAAACCGTTTTTCCGAATTCAATACCGTCACTGTAAACAGCATTACCTAATCTGATACCGCAGCCAAACTGTAATTCTACCGTTGCTCATACCGTCTTAGGTTACGGCGCTTTGTTTCTGCGCCTGCAAGATTTCTGAAAGAAGAGGGGATGCGCCATTCCGAGTTTAAGTTCAACAGACATCCCCACCATGCAGCATAGACCGAGGACCGTATATAAGAGTCGTCCCGCTGTATAATGGCAGTTCTCTCCGAGAGGTCGACCAGACAACACCTGCGAGATCCCACTAAGAGTTCTCTCCGAGAGGTCGACCAGATAACACCTTCGAGATCCCGCTAAGAGTTCTCTCCGAGAGTTCGACCAGCCAACACCTTCGAGATCCACCGAGCAGTTCTCTCCGTACCAACGATCAGTCGACATATCTGAGCTGTGCCGAGAAGTTCTCACCGAACCATCAACCCGACAACACATCCGAGGTCCACCGAGCAGTTCTCTCCGAGAGGTCGACCAGATAACGTCGGCGAGATCCCACTAAGAGTCCTCTCCAAGCCCTCAACCAGACCACACATCCGAAATCCGAGCTGAGCCGAGGAGTTCTCACCGAGCCGACAACGAATCAACACCGTCGAGATCCACCGAGCAGTTCTCTCCGAGAGGTCGACCAGCCAACACCTTCGAGATACACCGGACAGTTCTCTCCGAGAGGCCGACCAGACAACACCTACGAGATCCCACTAAGAGTTCTCTCCGAGAGGTCGACCAGCCGACACCTTCGAGATACACCGAGCAGTTCTTTCCGAGAAGTCGACCAGTCAACACCTTCGAGACTCCGCTAATAGTTCTCTCCGTACCAGTGCCATTAAGGTAACAAGTCAAGAAACGGACCGAAGATGCTTAAGGACCAGACCACCATCAGTCACCCCGAGACCACAAACACCGCCAGCAGCGTGACGCCAGCCGACTCGAATGATACCAGAGTAAGCTGGGTTTATTCATTGAAGAAAGATGCTGTGGTGATCGAATTAACCAAGTTTGGACTAGAGACCACCGGCACTACCGACGTTTTGCGGAAGCGGCTAATTAACTTCATCCGAGACGGCCGAGCCACACCCGTACCTACAAATCAGCCGTTTACCTACCCACCGACAAGTATAGCCATACCGGCTACGGTTCCCTCTATTCTCTACTCCACCGCCACAACCCAGCCAAGTGTTCCATCTCTGAAGACGTCGTTATCGAATCCGATGCTGTTGCCTGCCACTGTGCCAAATCCGATAATGGGTTAGGTGCAGCTTTGATTCAGCATGGACCAGATGGCGATCACGTAATCGCTTATGCAAGTCGCAGTTTAAATCCTAACGAGAAGAAATTCTCCGTCACCGAAAAGGAGTGCTTGGCTATCGTTTGGGAAATCGAGAAGATGAGACCATACCTGGAAGGCTACCGCTTTAGAGTTGTCACCGACCATCAGTCTCTTCGTTGGCTTCATTCCATCAAGAGTACATCCGGGAGATTAGCTCGTTGGAGCATATCTCTTCAGCAGTTTGATTTCGAAATAAAATACCGAAAGGGAGTAGTTAACCGAGTGGCCGATGCCTTATTCCGAGATCCGGTTATTACCGACAATCCTGAAGACCAACCAGATCCAATTTTTACCTTGGAGGAATTCATCCCATGTACCTGGTACAGTGCTAAAAAGGCAGCTGTAGAAAATGATCCGCCAGCTTTTCCCGACTATTGCATCAAAGATGGCAGGTTATACCGTCACTTTTGGGATATGTCTGACTCTACCGAAAATGACCTAGCCGATCCATGGAAAGTGTGTGTTCCCAAGCCAGCCCGTAAAGCAGTTCTGGAAGAAAACTACGACCGACCAACTGCAGGACATCTGGGAATAGCTAAGACAACAGCCAGAATCGCACTTAGATATTACTGGCCGGGCATGTTCCGAGATATTGCAAAGTATGTGAGAAACTGTCCGTCTTGCCAACGCTATAAAACCTAATCCAAACTGACCCACCAACAAAACCATTAAGACAATGGTTGCCCAATTCTTCGAGACCGATCACAGAAAATGGGATGTGCATCTACCCGATCTGGTATTTGCGATCAACAATTCCCGTCATGACTCCACCGGATTTTCACCGGCATTCCTTAACTTTGGGCGTGAACTAGACCCTCCCAAAGCATTATACCGAAGCGTGACGGATAACCATGACCGACAGGAAGAAGAAGCCGAAGCAGATAACCAACAGCTTACTGTCCAGACCGGCCGACTTCAAAAGTTAAAAGAAGTCTATGAACTGGTCCGTGTTAATCTAGGAAGAGCTTTCACCGTACAGAGCCATCACTACAACTTGCGTCGTCGAGAATGGCGATGTCGAGTTGGTGAACAAGTCCTACGAAGAGCGAATCCGCTGTCATCAGCAGTCAAAGGTTTCGCCGCCAAACTGGCCCCGAAATACTTAGGACCATACACTGTGATTAAGGTCGTCTCACCCGTTGTCTATGACCTCAAAGACCGTTCCGGCAAGAAGTTGAGACACATCCATATAAAGGACCTTAAACCGGCTCATGACACCAGTATGTAAGTCAATTATCATACTGGTAAGAGTCCAACTGTACCCAGTACTCCTTCAGCCACTAATCTGGCTGACCGGTTGGACTAGGGATCCACTTACCCTGGAATTGATTGCCTTTGGCTCCACAAATGATTGAATTTGGTTTGAATTGTTATAGAGCCACTTCGGCCCAGGCTCAAGGATGTAAACTGCACAAGTGCAAGTTTAGTGACCCTAATGACCCTAATTTCCACTATCCAGTGGCCCCGAAGACCCAATGAAGAACCTGAACGCGACGTGAGCATGAGGACCCACCTCATGTACACCCGTGTAAGAGATGCCCAGACACCGGAGGAAGAACCGAAGAAGAGACCATTTAGTTTCGCGAATTTTGATTTGTATAAATATCCGAATTAGGTTTTTTTTAGTTTTAAGTGTAAAATACTTATGAATAAATATTTTTCTCAAAGAAAGGGGGGTGTGTAACGAAGTTACTATATTTTTAGGGGAATGGTATGCAAGCCGGATTAACTTTCTTATTTTACGAGCTATTCACATCATTCTTTTTCGTAAAATATAATTTAAATATTCTAAACTTAGTTCAATAAAATATTCCGTCGCGAAAAGCCGGGAAATCGGTTTTCACATTTTCCGTAGTACTCGCGCGGGTCCGGTAGAACGTCGCGATCTCCGTCGCAGCACCATGCGCGTGAAGGTCCCCACTCATCGGCCGGCCGATGACGTGATTCCCCACTACGCGTCGAGGTAACAAAACCGGGATGCATCGCGCTGAACAGACAGAACTCACCCGGGTTCTCGAAGAAGAAGTCGCCAGCCAGCCAGCCGCCTCCGGTCGGTTCTATCTTTACAAGCTCTATCTCACACTCAACCCACCTTCCTCCATTCCTCATCTCTCTCACTCCCTTACATTACACAAGCTGGTCTCGGTTTTCTATTCCGATCAGTTATTCTTTCACTACACATGCTCTCTCTCTCTCTACACTACAAGCCGGCCTCGGTCTTTCCATTCCGGTCGGCTCTATCTTTACAAGCTCTCTCTCACACTCAGTCTACCTACCCCGTTCCTTAACTAGCCTACCGCCTCCACGACGGCGTAAAATCGTAGTAGCGAAGCACGACCGGAAATCAATGACGTATCCGCGCACGCGCAATCCGGGATTTATTTTTCATGTATGCAGGAAGCCTCGTCAGGTCGTTTATTAATATCGCACCGTATCCTCTGTATCGTCGTCATCCTTATGTCAGATATTATCCGAACCTTAACGCTATCGT
>MU182819.1:123067-151805 GCA_016904865.1 Pissodes strobi | reverse complement strand
ATAATAAGATTGTGTATGAATGTGTAATAACCTCAATATGTAAACTAGCTGAGACACTTCCTGTTAAGGTCGAAAAGTAAAAGAGCGTCCGTTTCATGTGGAAATTTTGGCTTTTAGACTCTCTCCACTTACTACTTTTTTTTAATAAGTTAAAAATGAAGTAGGGCTTCTAGCTTTTTCTTCTATATTAAAAGTTATTTTCATGAAAGAGAAAATAGATAACTAAAGTTTTCATTTACAAAAAGAATTGACAGAATGACAGATTCGAACTGACAGAATGACAGATTCGACTTGATATTGACAAGAGACAGACGACAAAAATGAACAAGGATGTGCGTACACCCTTCAATGAGTCCAGGGTGCTTCGCGCTTGCGTAGTATGTTGTTCAAATTTGAAATGCTAGTTTATTCTCTTCTTTATTCTTTGAGTTTACCCATGTGTTTATTAGGATGCAATGAATTGCGGTCAACTACTTTGGTCTTTAGAAAATCTAAGACTTTGGTGGATAAGCAATAGCCGTCTGTTGGGCTATTCAAAAGTGGCATCCTATGGACAAAAAAAAACAAGATTCTGCGCATGTCAAAATCGACGCAAAATCGAAAAACTTAAGTAAAGAAGATCTCGTTTTATCATGCGCACTAAAACACTGTGCTGTTGTTTCTGTGTCAGCAGGTGTCGATCAGAACCGTACTTGGCTGGAACCTGTTTTCGTTTTGTAGCCGTAACTGTTGCTTTTTGCTTTTGTGTATTTTTTTTTGAAGTGAATACTTCTTTGGTTTCATGAGAGTGGTTAATGAAAAATTGATTATAGCGTATCGGAACCGGCTCAAATTAGCAAAATAAGTTGAGAGTAAGTGAAACTAACCGAAAGTTGATTAAACGACTTTACCAAATCTATTAAAGTTGATTATAACGTGTCGGAACCGGCTCAAATAGGTAAAATAAGTTGAGACTAAGTGAAACTAACCGAAAGTTGATTAGACAACTAAAACTAACCAAATGTATTAAAATTGACTATAACGTATCGGAACCGGCCCAAATAAGTAAAATAGGTCGATACTCGATAAAGAAGTATTCACTTCTCTCATGCGTACTGTGTTACTCGCGACGCGACTTTTTTTTCGCTGTATACGTCATTATTTGATGATGATATTCGTGTTATTTGAAATCAATATGTTATTAGTGCTTAGAGTTTGACGGCCTGTTGTGCTGATAATTCGAGAACTTTAGAGGGGGTCTGCTGCGTCCTTCTGCGGACCTGATTTCAATTTGTATTTTCGTTGAAAAAAAGTCAGCTTGAATGACAATAAAATGCATTTTTTGATTGAGGCCTTCGTTACCAACCTAACAACACAGCTTACCAAACAATCAGCTATACAACTCTTAAAGACCGGTATGCGCATTCCCTCACTTATGTCTACGGGCTGACCCATAACTTTCACCGGAGTAATGTGGGTTGTCTAAATTCACTTTTTGCATGACCCTCCGCTCGCTTCGCATGCTACGGGGGCTCAAGAAGAGCACACTAACCAGATGCTAACCCAAACTAGCCCAAGACATACCCAAAATCAAGAAAAAAACTTTAGAAATTGAACCTTAAAAAAACCGACGGGGTTTGAACCCGGGTCGCCGAATAGAAGGCCAACCATGCAGACCTCTAGACCATCAGAGGACATACAAACGACTGGTTGTTTGTATCGCGAAGTACATGAAAACAGTGTATGGCGCAATCCTGCTCAGAGTTATGGGTAAGCCCCTAGATAAACAATGCCTCTAGACACAATGCATTCCCTCGCGCAGACCGCCATTTTGGGTTAAAACTTATCAAATTCTACAGTGTTGGCTCGTCGCTCGTGGTCGTGTCAGATGGGTCGTTTGTGTTAGCCAGTGTCGTAGATACAGTTTATATATTTTTCTAGTTACAGTGATTAACAGTTATGTACGTTCTTGAACAGTTTGCTGATATTTTATATTACTTATTATATGATTAGTCTGCATTGCATTGTCGATACTTATATCTGTGCATATATATAATAGAGATGGATAAACAGAGAGGTGGATACGTTTATGCGGCTAAAAACTGCAGTGCGACAAGTTATACATATAACAAGAAAACAGGTTTTTTATATTTCCTAAAGATGCCATTAGGTAAGTTTTTTGACAAGAACCTTAAAAATGATGTACTTTTGAAACCTAGAAATATTTTTTTCATATAATGTAAGCATAGCTGTTTTTATTGGAATGTAAGTAAGGTTAAATATAATACTCCTTACTATGATATTGTATATTCTAAAATGAAGATTATGTTACAAATTTCCAAAAACAAATTAATTGTTTAAATAGTTATTTGTGTTTTAGAGCGTAAAGTAATGGAATGCCGTTTGAGAAAGAAGGTTACCGCGCGACGCGTAACGGTGCCCGCTAACCTTTCGAAAATGGCAATCTTATTTTGAGAGAGAGGGGTGTCATAATATACGTTATCTCTCTTGCGAAAAGGAAATATCATAAACCGTGTCGTGACGCGGCCTTGAAAAATCACTCTCATGCAGCCAAACAAGTATTCACTTCACTTGGTAAGTCGTCTGATCAACTTTTGGTCAGTTACACTTACTCTCAACTTATTTTAGTCACTTGAACCGGTTCCTATACGTTATACTCAATTTTAATAGATTTGGTTAGTCCAATCAATTTTCGGTTAGTTTCACTTAGTCTCAACTTACTTTAGTCAGTTCCAATACATTATAATCAATTTTAATAGGTTTGGTTAGTCCAATAAACTTTCGATTAATTTCACTTAGTTACGTTACAGACTTATACTGTTGTATAAGTTTAGGTATACCACAGATGGCACAAATGTGTCATCAGAGGTATAATAGGACTATATACTTTATCTCTCTTGCGAGACGCAAATATCATAAACCGTGTCGTGACGCGGCCTTGATAAATCACTCTCATGAAACTGAAGAATTATTCACTTTAAAAATTGTTTATATACAATGGCGGACTCGGCAGACGATATACGTTATCCTGCTGGAACGTTGGGTGGAATTTACTTCGCGCTACGTCCCAGTTCCCCGCCATCTCTGGTCGCCCTTCAGGATCCGGAAGTACATGTCGCCCAGATTTTTATCTGTAGATCATCAATAGTCGACTGAGTATAGATTTTTTAAAATTTGCTCCATGTACCGACTTGTTTAAATATTCGTCACGTAAAGAAGTAAGGGTGCACGAGCACCTCTATTTCTTCACCCCCAATTACAACTTTATAAAACTGAAACACGTAATTACTTAGTTTATTAGTAGTGTACATACTAATTTTAAGACCTCTCTTGCTTATTTTTTTTTTAGACAAAGATGATCCCTTTAGAAGTTTTACCCCTATTTAACCCCTTATTGGTTACCTTATATCCCATGACTTGACCCCCATAACAAGCTTCCAAATAGTGAAAACCGTATCAAAATCCGTACATTGGTTTCTCAATGTTGCCCGAACATACAAATAAACAAATAATTTTCTTTTCAACTATTCATTTTTTATCTGCAGATCATCAATAGTCGACTGATTATAGATTTTTTTAAAAATTTTCCATGTGCAGACTTTTCGACCTCTATTACTTTATTATATGTAATGATAATATCATCTTTGATTATGCTCATAATATGATTTCAAATTTTGTCCGCGCTTGCAGTACAACAGCTGGCGCCTACTAATTTTCTAATGCGCAAGTTCAAATTTTAATCTCTTAATTTACATTTCGTGGTTGTAAATTTGCCATATTTGGTATATTTATGGCTTATCCACTCTTATAAAAATCAATGGGTCCAGTGGTGTAGATGGTTAGCCTTTGATACGGCGTGCCGGGTTCGATTCCCGTGGATGTTTTTTAAATTTTTTGTTACGGTTATAATTGCAAAAAAAATTTTTCATCATTCTGGGTATGCCTTGGGTTAGTTTTGGTTACTTCCTGTTCGTTGAGTCCACGTAGTGAGCGAAGCGAGCGGAGGGCCATGCGTGAAGTGAAATGTTAAGACATTCTAAAATAGTAAACAAAAGCGCAAAGCTTCGGGGCGATATTGAAGGGGGAGTACGCACAGCCTTGTCAAAAATAACACATTGCTGCACGTGCATCACAATGTTTGCATAAACCAACGCCACTAGGTGGAGTTGCATAAACACATTTCTGACAAATATATGTCTTTATGGTCCATGGGGTTCCTCTCAGTGGACCTCGTGGCTTAGTGGTTAAATGTTGCATTTCTGATACGGCGGTCCGGGTTCGATTTCAGTGGCAAGACATGCTTTTTTTTAAGGTTATGTTTGAAAAACATTTTTTTTTTATTGATTTTGGGCATGCCCTGAGTTAGTTTTGTTGCATGAAGTGAAAAAAAAATACAAATGTAAACGTAAACATTATGATGCGCGCGAAGGCTGATAGTATAATGGATTGTAAATTAACAATGATTAAAATAAATAGGTCGCTAGCAGTGTTGCCAAGTGTCATTTTTCATAATTATTTCCCAGACTACCAAAAAATGCAAGTTGCGTGCCAATCCCATAAATGAACGATTGGTTTTTCAAACCGTTACAAAGTCATTACCACTACGCATGATACAAAGAAATCAAGATATAATATTGCGCATGTAGGGGCGGATCCAAGATTCAGCGCGCACGTCATGTGGTTCGTTATTTCGCGGGCATGTAACCTAAACGCCATTCGTTTTGTGTTAGTTTTGTAATCAAATTAACTTTGAAAATGCGTTGTGCATGGGTGCCACACAGATTATCAGTCTAAAAGCTTAACCTTTGTTTATAAAGACAAATAACCTTGGATTTAATGTTTTTTCGGTTTTCCAACGACTAAAATCTTAGGAATCATTGATCATTTGTCCAAAGGTAGCTGGTATAAACCATGCGACGTAATGATGCAGCACATGGCAAAATTAGAAACAATTTTTAATGATGCAAATTCTGGTAATTTGCATATTTGCAAAGGACATCTGATTCATTTAATTAATCGTATTTCAAATATTGATTGTAGCCTGAAAATTCGGCCATTATTTTTTAGATCCCTACAGTTTTTCCGCACGCGGAATTTTAATAAAACGCTGCAAGATATGGATTTGTCAAGAAAAGAGGAAAATGCCCAAAACAGTTCAATAATTTAAATTATATATTTTTTTGTGACGCTATTTTACTTTTTATTAATTTGTTTATTAATAACTTGTACCTATTTGTGTGGTGTGTATTTATGTATGTTTTTCTGTCTATACCATGTAACCACAAAATAAATAAAATTATTATTAAAGATAAAACATATAGGATTCTACGAATAACAAGGTGATGAAGCTTGACTTCTGCCATGTTAGTTATTCTTAGTTCTTCTTTTTCTTTTCTTTTAGTGCTGAGGCATTTGCGATACCGCGGAAATGAGGGGGTTGCGGATAGCCTTTATGAACGTTCGTTCCTTGATGTCACACTTTGCGGATATTAAAGATTTTCTTTTGCGGGAGGGGTATGATGTTTTGGGTGTTTCCGAGACTTGGCTGAGCCAAAACATATTAGAATAATCAGATACAAATTGCTGGATATTGTTTTGTTAGGGTTGACAGAATGACTAGAGGTGGTGGAGTTGGTATGTATTTTAAGAATAATTTTCGATTTGAAGTGCTGCCTTCAGCCCGGAATGAATTTCTGGAACAATTATGGATAAAATTCAGATTTAATAACAAATCATTTATTATTGGATCACTCTATCGACCGCCTAAAGCGCACTTCTATGATTTTTTAAATGTGTTTGAAGACTCTCTATCTATTTACTCATTGGAATGCGATAAAATTATTTGCGGAGGTGACTTAAATTTAAATCTCTTGGATTTAGAAAATAAAAGTGTGCAATATTTTTTATCTACTATTGAATCTTTTAATTTAAAACAAGTAGTGGACTCGCCAACTAGAGTGACAGCTAGAACAAGAAGTTTAATTGACTTAATTATTTTACCAGGAGCGGAATCTAATTATGATATTTCCACAAAAAATGTACCTGAAATTTCCGATCATATGCTGACGTACTGTACACTAGATATTGATAAACCATCAAATACTGAAACTCCAAAATCTATTACTATGAGAAATCTTAAGCGGATTGACCGTGATTTGTTAACTTCATTTTTAAATAATACTCCGTTTGAAAACATAATTAATATCCATAATGTAAGTGAAAAGGTGGCATATCTTAGTGCGCTTTTGATTAATCTTTTTGATGTTCTCGCTCCCCTGAAGAAGGTAACCATAAAAAAACAGAGACCGCCTTGGCTGACGGATGTTGTACAAACAATGATAAAAATTAGAGATAAGGCTTTTAAAGTCTTTAAACGAACACAAGGGCGAGGTCACTGGGATTTCTATAAACAGCTGAGAAACCAGACAAATATAGCTATAAAAAATGAAAAGAAGAGGTACCTCGAGTGTGTCGCCAATGAAAGTAATAGCAAAATCTTATGGAAAAAACTTAAAAATTTAAATATTGTTAACAGACCTGTACATATACCTTTACCAGATATCGTAAATAAACCAACAGATATCAACGATTACTTTTTACGATTCTCTAGAAATAAAAAACAAATCGACCGAAATTTATTGCAATTCTATCTTCAAAATTTGAAGATCAACATTCCTGAAAAATTTGAATTCGTCACTGTCAGTATTGATGAAGTAAAAACACAATTATATAGCATACAATCATTGGCGTCGGGTTCAGATCTGTTAAATATAGATATGCTATTGATGTGCTGTCCCAAAATTCTTCCCTTTCTTACTAATATAATAAATTCTTGTATCCTAGATGGTATTTTCCCGGATGATTGGAAAATTGCCCGCGTCACCCCATTGCCTAAAAATAACAACGTGTCTAGTTTTAATGAATTGAGGCCCATTAGCGTTTTGCCATGCCTTTCGAAGGTTCTTGAGAAAGTTATGAACAACCAAATTTGCAAATACTTAGAAACCAATAATATTTTGCCACCAAAACAATCTGGTTTTAGAAAAGATTTTAGCTGCGTGACAGCACTCTTGGGCGTAACTGACGATATTATACGGGCTTCAGATTCAGGCTACTCATCGGTTTTGGCATTGTTGGACTATTCGAAAGCATTTGACACAGTTAGCCATGATTTGTTGTTTGCGGTGCTTCACTTTGTTGGTTTTTCCGAGCATGCTATTTTATTTATTAAGAATTATTTGGAAAATAGAGTGCAGTATGTTGAAACAGACAGTGGTTGTTCCTCTAGGGAGATAGTAAGCTGTGGTGTGCCGCAAGGGTCAATTTTGGGCCCTTTATTGTTCACGATTTATACTAATAATATTTGCTCCTGCTTAGATTACTCATCGGCTTACTTCTATGCTGATGATGCCCAAATTATATTTTCTTTTTCATCTGACTCTTGGCCTCTAGCAGAAACAAAAATAAATCATGACCTAAACAAATTACTAAAATTTTCGGAACGCCATGGATTACAAATTAATCCCGACAAATCATCTGTAATTGTCTTTGGAAAAAACAAGTCTAATCTCGCCAGACAGCTTGATATAAGAATGGGTGATCGGTCACTGGAGTTTACTAACAGTGCTAAAAATTTAGGGGTTAAACTGGATACCGACTTACGCTTTAGAGAGCAGATTGCTACTTATCTGCAGCGCGCATATATGTCTTTGAAAATGATTTATCCTCATAGGCACTTGTTAACTCAGGAACAGAGAATCAGATTAACTGATTCGCTTGTTCTAAGCCACTTTAATTATTGTGATGTTCTGTATGGGCCTTGCTTGGATGCCATTTGTAAACTTAAAATAGAAAAAGTACAAAAAAATTGTTTACGTTTCATATATGGCATAAGAAAGTTTGATCCAGTATCTCATAAGTTAAAAGATGCAAAATGGCTGAGTATGGAAAACAGGCGCAAATTACATTCATTAGTGTTATTCCATAACATAATTTATAAAAATTGTCCTCCATACCTAACTAACAAGATAAAGTTTAGAACGGACGTACATAATCTAAATCTAAGATTTACGGGACTTATCACCCCACCACCTCACAAAACCTCATTGTTTCAACGAAGTTTTACCTATAATATATATAAACTTTACAATGGTCTGTCAATAAACCTAAGGTCAGTGAGTCCATCTGCATTTAAAACTCTTCTAAAAAGGAGTCTCTTGCGGCCCCATCTTTCTGCGGTCCCGTAGAGGGTATATTTGATGTGTGTATACATTACTTTATTGTTTATTTATTAGTCTATTAGTTTTGAGCGAATTACATAATTGGACAGGATTCCTAGTTTAAAATTATACTAAGGGGGCTGAACTTTGATCAATTTTTAATTGTTTTCAGCTCCTTTTTTGCAATTTAATTTCTTAGACTAGTCTTAATATCAAATGTATTTTTACTTTTTGGTTATTGCAAAATAAATATTATTATTATTATGTTCGATATGATGGAGAGAGCCTTGCCTTGGGGGACGTCTAATAGAGTACGATGGAAACATATTGTCGAGCATGTTTGCATTTTCCTTGGCTGTAGTCGCCGTGATGCCACGTTCGTCTGTCAAAGGTGGGAGAGGCGGTTTTGTCAAGTTATTACTGACTGCCTTTGCTACGGACCAGAAATTCCTGGAGCCACTGTGGCATTGCAAAAGTTTATTCCTGATCCTTTGATTGTGTTTGTCCTTAGATTCGTCGATCACATGTTTGCATTCGTTTCTCGCTTCGACAAAATAACCAAATGATTTTGCTGCCAGTACTTGTAGGCTTGCTGTTTCCTACCTATAGCTCTTTCGCATCTTCTGTCGAACCAGGCCTTTCCTGGTTCTTTGACGGTAACTTAATGGAATTTGGGATGTATGCTTTCATTCCTGAGGAGATTACTTGCGTAATCTCTTCGCAGCAGGCTGACGGGTCGTTAGTGCCAAAGCAGACGTCGAGCCAAGGAAAATCTAGGTAGAACTCCCTTAGATCGTCCCAGTTTGCAGAATTGTAATGCCAGATTTTGCGAGGCAATGGTGGATCCTTCTGTAGAAGTGGCAATTCACAAACCGTTGTGATAAGTTTTAAAATAGTATATTATATACCTAGGTTGAGAAGTAAGCCATTATTTACCGAGCACTTTTATATCCTGAGGCGCGGAGCGCCGAAGGATATAATGTGCGAGGTTAATAATGGCCTTCTCAACCGAGGTATATCTAGAATTTTTTTTTACTACTAACACTGATATATTACCATATTTGATTCGATTTGATTTTTATATTAGTCATTTTCTACTTATTTTTCAAATAGTTCGAAATATCAAGTAGCCTGGAAGTTCAGTTGTCTAACTGACAGATATCGTAACAAGAAGCGTTTTTTCGCGAGCTAACTACAATTAACCACGGCATACTACAGGATACTACTTTGTTTTCACGAGGATTAATTTAATTGTGGTAAGTGAGGGGAAGTTTCGTGACGTCACTATTACATCATCATTTTTCAACTACGGCTTACTACAACTTACATACGTGACGAGGTGTGGTACTCGAGGTTTGATGGAGTCATGGCGGATTAATTTTGAACGTTAAACATGTGAAATGTTTGTTTTTCCATTCTGAACAAGTTTGTAAATTATACGTTCATGAAATTCTTCTATAGAAGCCTCATACGCATCGGAATTCCTACACAAATGTGCCCCAAATGGGATTTGGGCAGCATAAAGTATCCTGAACATATTCATCGAAAAAATACCATTGGTTTGCTTATCTCCAGAGGCCACCTTTCTGTCATTAAAAATATGACTAAATGTTCTGCACTGATCAAACTGATCATTTTCAAATAAATATGCAAAATATCTATATTCTTTTCTAGCAATGCAAGATCTAACTACGGTATTTTGGCGAAGACAGAAGCAGACAGTACAATTTGTGGTGGGGTGCCCGCTTGGCACTTACTTCAGTATTACTTGTAGTTAACCGTGGTTACTCGCCAAAAAACGCTAATAATCTCCTGACAGCTCCATACATACAAAGTACCTTCTTCCATCTAAATTTTGACAAAATCGCATTATTAATAAGAATATTATGGGGAGTCATGAAAAGTGAGTCATACTGTATTTAATTTTTTTACTAATAGCACTGATACAATCCTTATCATTATTTGAATTGATTAGATTTTGAAATTAATCATTTCCTACTCATTTTTCAAATAATCCGAAATGACAACTAGTTCTCAAACTAACAAGTTTGACATTTTAACATTTTCCGTTTCCGTTTCATTATTGACCTAGGTTTTTTTTTAAATTATTATTTACCTAGGGTGAGAAATGTTACTTCTCATTTGAGGAATGGAGTAAATAATGGTGATTTATCATGTTAGTAGTAAAAAAAATAAATTATTAGAAGAAGAAGCAGCAAGGAACCAGGAGTATCATGATGAAAGAATTAAAAGGGAACAAGAACTATGTGTACTAAAATAAAAAACCTTATTTTGCAAAATGAACGATTAGAGCTAGAAATTCAACTAAAAAAAAAAACAATTAGCTACTCCATAATTAAAATTGATGTGTAAATAAAAAATATTCTACAAATATATGTGTTTTATTGAATTTTCTAAAATCCTAGTTTACATTTGGTTTTTCATATTGCTAGCATAAAAAAATGGATAGGGCTGTCTCCTATAAAGTGTTGAAACTATCCATATAAAAAGCTTTTTTTTCAGATTAATACCTAATTTATTTCTATGATAGTATCAAAATATATAAAATTTACAGGATATTAATTGAGAGTTGAGGCTATACCCAATTTCTTATGTTTTATCATGTCCAGATTTTTTTTAACACCACAACAAAAGTTGAAATTTTAAACTTACCTAATTATATAAATTTCGAATTTAAATTTTATTCAATACCTAGTCAATAAGCAGAGCCCATCCTAAAATATAAAACTGATAACTAAAAAGGCCTAAAACTACAATAAAATAACAGCAAAAAAATGACATGAAACTGAGAACTGAAATACACAATAAGTACTATGACATAAAGCGGTCAACATAGAAACAAAAAATTATAAAAAAACAACACTTGCCTAATAAAAAAACATGTATGTATATCAATGATTATTTTCATCCAGTAAATTAATAAAATATATGAGAAACTCTTCTTTGAAATTATGTTCCTCCCGGTGAGCATTCCCTATATCATTGTTTTCAAATGCTTCATGTTATGTTTGCATCAATAATAGGGTGTGGCTCGTTCATATTAATTGCCATATTATAAAGCACCCTATAATAACAGTCTTTGCAGTGTCAAGTGACAACCTAGGGAAAAACGAAAATACCAAATACTTAGTCTTCCAATTGGGTTTCGACTTCTAATTTGAGGTTCATTAAAAACTTGTTTGATCTCAATTCTTGGATTGAGAATTGGTGTTATCAAATATTTTTTTAAAGCATATCCTGAATCTCCAAGCATTATTAAATTTCCAAACTCATTACTAACAAATCATGTTTTTACTGAACTATTATTGAATATTGTTTGATCATGGATCGAACCAGGCCATCCAGCTACAATATCCTCTGTGTAAATTAGCATCACCTACCACTTGCACATTTAGTGAAATATATCCTTTTCTAGACCTAAAATACTCAGCATTGGCACTATCTAAAAGTAATTTAGAAATATAATAACTTGTAAGACATGATTTAAATTATGCATTTATTACCTGGTGAAATAATTTTTAGGGGTATAATCATTTTATAATGACCCCTATTACATGAGAAAGTCTTGCAAGATTATAAAATTCCCTTTTCACTTCATAAATTTCCTGTTGTGTATTTGTCATACTTATATGCTCTGGTGCTAATGATGCAAATTATTCTCTTTACAATTTGGCATACTGTAGATTTATGAATCCCGGCAAAATTCTCAACCATTTGTAACATACATCCTGTAGCACAAAAGCAAGGTACAGAAGGATCTGCTGCGTTGCTGTTGCATGATTTCTGGGAAAAAATAGTACCTATTTTATTACACTTAAATTTTGATTTAATGATTATATTTACCTTTCAGTTTTTGGTGCGATAAGTATCGTTAAAAACCTTTGTGCAAACACCTCAACTGTTTCTTTGGTAAGACCAAATCTTATTCTAAATTCTTCATCACTACCTACAGACTTTACACATAGTGTAAAGTGGTCTAATCGTAATAAAATAAAAAAAATAAAATAAAATATTTATTTTCGGACAAGCCATTTTACAAATTACAAGAAAAAAATAGAAATACGTTAAAATAACAAAGGACACATGTACGAGGTGTGAACATAAAAATACAATTTAAAAGTCATATTTCAACAACTGGCCCAAGTAGGTCCCAAAGCTCTTAATTTCCTCTTAAACTGAGATATTGAGGTGTTAAATATATCTATTGACTTAGGTAAACCGTTAGCCTCTCTGCACATTCGTGAAAGTGGACAGAAGAATCCATAATTGGTTCCATGATATGATACATGGAACAACGCAGACGGCCTGGTATATCTCACTGGCACATGCAATCCAACTGCACCCAACAATGATGAGCAATCCACGAGGCCATCAAACAGCCTATGGAGAAAACAGAGGTCATTGTTTATCCTGCGCTGCTCCAAACTTTCTAGACCCAATAATGTGCACAGATCACCATAATCAATATGCTCAACTGGAATACTCATCTTATATGCTATATGCCTCAGGAACCGCCTCTGTACCCTGTCAATTAAATCAATAAAACATTTATAGTATGGTGACCATATACAACTGGCGTACTCCAGAATAGATCTAACTACAGCACAATAGACACTCTTCAGAGCATAAATATTCTTAAAGTCCCTCAAAGTTCTAAAAACAAAACCCAACAGTTTCATTGCTTTATTGCACATATTTTGGATGTGCGTTGAGAAACCTAAGTCGTAACTAAACGTTACGCCTAGGTCTTTAATTTCATTGACACGTTGCAACAGCTCTTCTCTAATTTTATACTGAAAGACTATAGGCCTTTGTTTCTTCGAAAAACTAATAACCCTACATTTATCAATGTTCAAATTTAAATGATTCACTTGACACCAAACTATAAAACTCTTTACATCCCTTTGCAAATCAATACAGTCACTCATTGACCTTACAACCTTAAATATTTTTAAGTCATCAGCATATTTCAATTTATCACTAAAACTTATACAATCATCTGCATCATTAATAAAAGAGTTAAATAAAACTGGGGAGGGGCCCTCAGTCTGATTCCTTGATTTTCGTTTTCGGAATCTGACGAATCGTCACTGCAATCTTCCCAGAGTAATTTATTTCTTACAATTTCAGGCGACGAAGACGTTGACGACATTTTATAAATACGAATAATTCTAATTTCTACAATTCCAAGCCCGTAAAGTTAAAGGCAAATAAATACAGATTCGACGTATATTCTAAATAAAAATTTAAAATGTAAACACAAATATTGGGTTAGAATACACTGACACTGAACGTTCATAGAATATATTTGTCTTTACGTACGCGCCCACAGCCATCTTTACCTACTGGTTTGGGATAAAGATGGTTGTGACTCAGATCGTTCCAAAACGCACCTTATCCTTAGAATTTAGTAATTTTTTTTAGATTAATGATTTTATGTTTGCTTTGTATGTTTCCTGTTACTTCCTTTATTTTCTGATGTAAGTAATAAATTTGTAATCCAATATTAGTGCTCTTCTGTTTTTTAAAGTTTAAAAAACAAATTTCTTTTCTAGACATCTTAGATATTACAAATTACAAGGTTCTGTTCTTATGATGTTATTCCACAATGCGCCTTATCCACTGGGTCGTTCCAAAACGCGTCTTGTCCTAAATTAAATTAAATTTTTAAGTAATTGGAAGCAAAAATGATTTGTGCGACCGAGGTTGTACCTTGTCGGCTCTCATAATGTTTTATGTTAAAGCATAAACTTAAGCAACAAGCCTTGCGAACTCTTATTAGAAGTTTTTTCGATTTTCTAAAATTTCCCCTAAGTGGATAAGAATCACTTTGGAATGACCCTCCTCATATAATATATGATTAAAAACTTGCAAAAACTAACAATTTAGAGGAGAGCTTCAACGTAAAGTCGTCTAATGGAATGAAAAATTTTAAGCAATGCTGCACTGTAATGAAACAAAAAGTAAAGTGAATTTAATTTACAAATATTCGTTACTAAAAAGGAAATTAAAAAAAAACAGGTCACCTCATTCATAATCTATATCGACGTATTATTGTGCAGCGCAGCCAAATGCTACCTAGCTGGCAGTAACAGTAACATGGCTCCACTTTGCCACAATTGTATTGATAATTTTTCATTAATTCAGACATACTGGTTTGGATTTGATCAAAATAAAATTCAAGGCCCATAACAATTTTAGTGTAACGCCGCAGCAAAATGATCCCAATACTGAGCTTGCGTCTGTTAGTTTGTAAACATCATTCCAGCTCTTAAACTGTTTGATGTGGAAAGTTTAAATCATTCCTTAAATTATAATCATCTAACTAAGTCTATTTATTTTATTATTACCTACACCCTGCCTGCACTCTGCGGCATGATTTTCAAGGAATTTTGTAATAGATTATAGCCTTCAGAGTAAGAATTACTCTGAGTTATAGCGTTTATCTTCGTATAGTTACTGAGAATAGTGTAGCCTATATTTTACCTTTACCTATTCACTAGAACGAATATATTTTATCAAAATCCGCAGCGTAGAAGAAGCTTTGCTAAAATAAAAACAATTTTCACAAGTTCTATTCACTAATTTTCTAGAAGAAAAATATTCTACCTTCTAAAAATTATTAAATACATAATTTTCGTAACTGAGCATAAACCATACTTGATTGATATGTTATGGGTTTCAAGGATCTTAGTAGTTAATTAAGCTCAATTTTAATTCGCCGATGCCGACGTATTGTTTATTGCATTGGTATCGCTGAATAAAATTTCATGTTTTATTACATCATTAAAAGTCTTATTAGCAGTAGTAGGTACATAATTAATCTATGATTTAAAACCGACTTCCTTAAATAAAGCAATAATCTGAGGAACAGTTTACCAGTAATTTCAACTCTTCTTACCTATTAGAAATTTATATTATTGCTGCTTTAAATTTAATAATAGGTTTATGATTTTTGATTTGTTATCATCGATAGTTCTTTCTGTAAAGGTTGAGTGCCAGTTAATCGCGTCTTCAGGTAACAGATACGGAAAAGGCCCGGTTCTTCTGAAAGGCTGGTCAGTAGTGGCTATAAGTAGGTAAACAAAGAACCACTGCCGAGGATCAACTAAATTACCAAAACCAGAGTGTAAGGCAACGTGCTAAGGACAAACAAGAGCGAAGGGTAAAAATCAAGGGAATCGAGAATTATCGCAGAATTCCAATGTCAAGAAAGCCTATTTAGAGGCGGGAAAAGACTGGAACCAGTAAGGACCGTCAAGAGGCTGCAGGTCGGCAACCGCGAATTAAATACGAATCTCTGGACAAAACCTAAAAAAGAAGGACACTCAAACGGGAGAGCTAGTTCAGACAGAGTCCAAATAATAAAAAAAAGCAGCTGTAGAAAGCTCTACCAGCCGGCCGGCGTCAGTGCAGTTAAGATCACGGGGCCGACGCTGATACGAAGGAGATAGAGGAAGCACCCAAAGGTGAATGAGGAGCTCTCAAATATTGAAATGGAAGCTTAGTGCCCTGCACGTAAATCTTCAGCACACAAAGGCTGTTCAGCGGTGCTATACTGGGTTTTTGAAAAAGAAGGCTTAGATATATCCCTTCTATACAACACTTGGATTAATAAAGGAAAAAGTATAGATGTAGTCCAACCAAGATGACATACCATACAATAGGTGATAGGTCAACGATAAGACTGCGTGCATGTATAATGTATGCTTAAAGCAACATAATTAACTACACACGCAATTCAAGCCGGCGACTATGATGCGGCAATCCTGTCAAGGTTAACGGAGGAAGGACAGAAGAGTTGCTTAATATGCTCTGCCTGCTTCCCAGGAGAGGAGAGATCATGTTCACTACAGATACTGAAAGGTATTACATTCCTCCCTGTAGAAAAGGAACTCAACTAACCCGACTGATCAATGGATGCGATGCTAATGCATGTCTTATAAGGTTGGGAAACAATAACAATAATAACATCAACGCAAGAGGCGATGTATTAGTTCAATTCGTTTTAGGTAAAGGGTTGACTATTTCCAACAAAGGAAAGGATATAATGAACCTTTCTACTCCTTCAGCCCACAGGTACATAAGATATGACATACAAATTCTACCTCTTAAGGCAGTGTCATTTCAAAATCCGAGAGACACAAACTGGAAACCATACTATAAATCCCTCAGGGAAGATCTTCAACGTATCGAAATGGAAGATAAAGTTACAGAGAACTCAGAGCTGGTAATCGAAATGATAAGAGAGACTGTGAGCACGGCGAATTAGAACAAGTATTCGAAAAAAAAACAGGGAAAAAAATTAAACAAGGTCTGGCAGAACAAATAAGCTACAGTTACAAGGCAATTTAATAAAGTCAATCAATGGGCCACCTGCAGATACAATAAACAAATCTTGAAAGTCAAAAAAAAAACGTGGAGGAGATTCTGTGAAATGGATACACTCGAGTCTTTGGAAGGATCTACCATTAACGAATAATAAAAATTTCGTCCAACGTAGAACTGCGATAAAGGTTCCAAAAGGAAAATAAATAATACCAGCTCTAAATAAGAAGCATCTCAAAAATGTGGCCGGCAAAATATATTGAAAGGAGAGGTCAAGGGTAAGAGAACCATGGGAAATAGAATGGCATCATGACTAAAACTTTATAGGGACTTGTTTAGAATGATGTCAAATCATTTTTTTGAGCAGCCGCAGGAACATAAAAACAAGGGAAATCGATCTAATCGGTATTAAATACTTCAATTTGTTAAAATGAAATCGGAAATGAATTTAAAAAAAGCTATTGATTTAAGATTTATTTTGTTTTAATCATCTAGAAAACCATATGAGGAACCGTCATTTCTACTTTCCAATTTAAGTTTGAAGGCGATAAATAACCTGTGATGTTGACAAACGAATTATGCTTCTGGAAATTACCCTCCCATGTAGGGGTTTCACGGTGGGTTGGAACAGACCTTTTAATAAATAATCAGTTATTTACTATATGAATTTATAATTGAAAATTATACTTTTTTGAAGAAGAAGAGAAAGAGGGAGAGACCCAGTTCTTCAATCATTATTTGAATTACAGTCTTTAGTAAGGAATTTTACTAACCCAATCTAACCCAAATTAATTTGAATATAATATATGACACCAAACATTTAGAGTTTTCTTAAGATTAATTTTTAATTATTATTGTACAGAAAAAAAACCCTGTTCGTTAAATTTAGATCTAGAGATGGTAATTCTGAAAAGAAGCTAAGTTGTTATGTTGTTAAATAATGTGTGAAGTGTTTCAATTGATGAACATACTGAACTGAAAAACCTTAAATAAGAAACTAATAAATAGGCAAACTTTCCTTCAGCTCTTAAATTCAACCATGGTTGCACATTATAACAGATTACCATAGGCTTTCATAGTTAATTTGACATGTAATGAACATCGATGTGCCTTCAATATTCAACGTAATTTCGCTCTAATCGGTAATGGCAAAAACTGCTTAATGTATATTAATGTTGATATAATTAGAAAACCGTTAATGTGAGTTGTAATACAAATTAATTCAAGTCTATAGGAATTTGCATGCGCATAAGCAATTGCTAACGAGAAAATGACAATTAAAAATGTAATAAACTATCGAGAAGCGAAATGTCTTGTGACATTATTAATGTGCAACTTCCTATGGTTTTGAGTTATCCTATTTACAAATTATACAGGGTTGCACATCATTTATGAGTCATATGATTTATGAAATCGACGTCTATATTAGTATCGATCTGGATCTCGAACTCATCGGTATCAGATAAGTCGATATCGAATTTTTTTTTGTCATAATCAAGTGTTAGTTTTCAGTCGTCAAAATTTGTTATTAGCGAATTTCGTAATAAGCAATTTGATATACAGTGTATTTATTAAATACGTGTAGAAAATATAGAGGTGTGTTGCTGACATGAAAACAAGAAAAAAAGTTTCTATAAACATCTGTCCATAAGTTTATCGTTTTCCAGATACTGGGTGATAAATATGATATAAGGATCCTTTTTGGGGTTTAATTAGGTACATTTTCTATTCAGCTTATCATTAACAGAATTTAATTTGTTGTTGTAACAGTTAAGTTTTTGTCGTTTTCAGTATCAAGCTTGAACATTTTACTGTGAAATTATAACTTTCCGTTTCCAATATATGCACGAATGGCGAAATTGCAAATATGACTTACGTATACGGTTTTGCTAATGGTAATTGCTATAAAACTAGAATCATGGAACGCTTAATCATCAGGCGTTCAAAAATTTTGTTCAACAGCTTTCAGGCTCTGGGGCTTTAAAAAAGCTTCAGGGGCAGGCATACGAACTACTAAAACACCTGTGTAAAAATAAACTTTTTTCCCCTCCCTGTATTGTAAACAACCCGTTTTGATACTGGTTTGAGGGACGTAAGTGAGAATTACCAAAAAGGCATCGATTGTCCCTGACGACGGGTTGTAAGTCAACTTACCACCCTTGGGTGGTAATAATTTATGCCACCCTGTATTCATTAAGTTTAAACTACAAACATAGAAGATACCTTAAATTTTTTATTTCATCAACAACATCAAGCTAACAATGATTTATAAAAATGGAGTAATATTAAGTGAAATGAATATTAATAGTACAATTATTACAATTATGAACATTATCTACAAAATTTGGATAAATGTTTTCTCGTTTTTTCTCAATTTGTATGGAATGTTCTGACTCCATAAATTATCCATCTCTAACCAAGTTTTCTGTTACTCTTGAAGTACTGCAGGTGACTTCTGACTTCGTTATATTGTACATAATTTTATTTGCAATTACAGTGAAGTCAGTGTTGAATACGGAAGGTATATAGTAAAATGGCTCATTCTTGAGGCTCCGGGATAACACAAATCTTGGTGAAGTTGGAAAAGTCTGTGCATAAAGAGGGACCAAGTAGTTGAGACATTATTTTGTAATTGTAGTAGATATTTGTTAAATATTTTTAAAGGTTTTTTGGTAAGTAATGTTAAGCAAATTATGAGACTTGACGGCAAGATAGGTAAAGAATCTTTGAAACACCGCACTTGGACGATGTGGCATCGTTAGAGGACATGGGTTCAAAAGTTGAATTTATGAATACAGGATTATTTGAGATTTCAACTATACAATAATTATTAAATCTTATATTTTCCATTTTAAGCCACTTCAATATTTTGAAATCATTAGAGACGTGATTTCATTTGTTAACTTAAAAATTAATCTAACGCCAGCGTTTTGGAATTTTGGAATTCGAAATGTCGGAATTTTTATAACAACCATCCAAGCAATAATCATAAATAAAATTACACTAATTAAAATTGGATAACACGCGTTACCTACTCACACAAATTTTTACATAAATTATAGCTTATGATATTTCGATTGTCATAGACCCTTTGCGAGTCAAGTCGCTAAAGATGTAGCCCTCAGACTCCATAAAAATATAAATAATGGGTTATAACAGCCCCCTCTTTCAATGTTTAACCTATGTGGTGTCCAAGAGTTTAATTGTTTGACTCGATCGTGCCGGTTCCTGACAAAGAAGCACTGATGATGGCCTATACCGTAAGCGCTCTGCATTTTATTGCTATTAAAGATTTTGCACGAAATACAAAGTTTCAATTCAATTACTTCCACGTGCACACAGCCTTAAACTTTATCTTATCTTTTGGAGATTATTGGAAGCAAGGCAATTTTTTTTGCCTTTTCTAGAACAGGTTGTACTTGAGCGACTTTTCGACAAGATGGGTAAATTCCATTTCGGTAAGACAGAGAAAAAAGTCTGGAAAAAATGAGTGTTCTTTGGCACAGTTCTTTAACACGGTGACAGGTATTCCGTCCGGTGCTGATGCCTTTTGCGAATCTAATATCTTAGATAACGGTCGATAAAAGATCAGCAGTATTTTAGCATTGAAGAAGTTCCATCCACACCACACGCATTTATTAAAATATTATTAAGTAGGTATACCTACATCGATTATCTCGGAATCCGCATATAAGCCAAACAATAACTGGATATTATTATGAAATAAGGTATATTATAAAAAATAACTTTAGTAGTGCAATCAGATATTCGATTAAAAACATCGAAACATTTATTAATAGCATTAGTATCACATATATATATATATAGTTTTATCTGTGTCATCTTCCTTAGAATATAGCATATCTAGATATCTTTATTTTGCTCTCCTCACGTAGAGGAATTTCTGTATCGTTCGCGTACTTTTATAGACTTACAAATTTATGGATTTAATATCATTATAAAAATTTAATATCGGGGCCATAGTTTTGGCTTCGAAACACTATCGGTTTTATTTGGTGCATTTAGTTAAAAAAGTTGCGATGCCATATCATAAAAACTTAAATTTTCATAATAATTTTGTCTCAATGCAAAGTCTGCAAATCGTGAAGAAAATGATTAATATTAAAATTATTAATTTAGTGGTATGGAATTATCTTTGGCAGAATACGTAATTTTTTAATATATAATTTAAAAAATACTAATCATGTCACAAATATTTTCGGATGCTATTGTCCCTGAGCTAATTATCATGGTACAGTCAGTGACTAAAATAGGATCTAAAAGAGTGGCATAAGTATCAGATCATAATTATTAATTCATTGATCAACTGTAAAAACCCAAATTATGTAATTTCACATTGGAATATCCTAAGCAAATGATTTTGTCTGCAAGTAGGAGCCGTGAAAAAAAATATTCGAATGCTCTAGTAAGTTATTAAAATTTATATGTGGAAGTCGATAAACCAAACTAAAAGCTATGTATTTGGTTTTAATTTTACTTAAAAAAAAGTATTTTTCTAAGTTTCATTTGTCTTTAAATCAAAATTAATAATTTCGAAATAGTAGTTTTGTTTAATATAATCTATAACCTCACCACTTCTATCCGCCGTATCGCTCCTAAATAATCGGTGAACTTAAATCTAGAGCATCACCATCCCAGAGGAAAGTTCCAGATAAAAATGCCAAGTAAAAAACGTGGCACCAGTTATGGACACTTTAGGAATTCATTTTTATATATCTGTTTGGAATTGCCACAATTTTTTTTTGTATAATGAATATACAATATTTTTGATATTATTCTTTACATTGCTTAGGTTTCATTTCCCCAAACTGCATTCATGGGGCAAAATTTGATTTAATTTTGTAAGAGTAACCCACATTCAATTTTTACCGTCTTAATTTGAGCGCTTGCTGATCCAATAATGTACATTATTTTATTTTATTTTTATTTCGTATAAAACCCCTCTTAGCTATTATAATTTGATTCATAATGCGATTTTTCGGTAATGAGTAAATTAAACAACTTAAAAATCATTAAACTGATTTTTAGGTTACAAAAATAGTTATAAGTCTATAAAATACTGAAACGGAGATACTATTTACATGCAAGCACTTCTAGAATATATTATTTACATATTAATTGCAGTTGATTCAAAACATGAAAATACTGTTAAGGTAAATAAATAAACAAATTAATTAATAAATGCCACTTTCATGGTAATTAATACTCTTCATCATCTTCATATTCATTTATTCTCCCTGGACCATCATTGGTTTCAATGGTGATACCAGATTTATATCCAGGACTGTTAAGATATTTAGGAGGAATATAAATTCTATGCACTTTAATTGGCCAACTAATTCCCGAAAGCCATTTAACTATTCTCTTTCTTATATACCATTCCTCACAATATTTCACACTTGTAGCATTTTCAGTTATCACTGATTTATTTTAACTTATTGATTTTGATCTTTCTCCTTTCTCACCCCTCTTGGCTTTTTTGCTTTTAATTGTTTTTCCTTCTGCTTTTCTTCTCTTGCTCTTTTTAGCTTTCTTTAAACGGTTTCATTTCTAATTCAGATTAAAACATATAACCCAAAAATTATAACACAACAAGGTGTTCTTCTTACTTTCTTCTGGGACTTTTCTGTATCCTTCCTAAAAATTATTCTTTAGAAGAGGGGATTCACCTATGTGCTGACTATTTCTTGGAAAGATGGCAATAAATACGCATTATTTATATCAGAATCAATTGATTTCGATGTTGAAGATATTACAATGAATGATTTAAATTTTCATACGCCACAATAGTCTAAATTTGATTACTTGCGGTTTCTATGGGGCTTCTTTGATCGCATAAAATATCGAATTTATATATAAATATTCTAGAACCTACTCCTTTATCGATTACTGTGAATGTGAGGGAGACAGAGTTCGTCATTATAACACATTCACTTGTCCTGCGCTCGACATATTGGTGGTTAGGAATTATTTTTCATAAACAAACAGTTTACCAGGACATTTATAAAAGTATTCACGGAAAGCAATATTCCCGAGGCTTTTTCTAGTGGTAGTATAGTAAAAGAAGTTCGAAGAAAGAACAGCAGATTTCTGCAATGCCTCAACTTTGGAACTGAATGATTTATCCGGAGCGGGAGCATCCAACGCAGCGAGACAACCATCCTGATGTATTTTTAAAATATAGTTGTAAATAGCACTGAGATTTTGAGTGTAACTTTTGTTGTTCAACGAGTTTTCTTCCATATTTATATGGACCATTTCTAGGAAAATCCTTCTGTAGTTCTTGAACATGCTCTGCTAGTGCGCAGGACAGATGTTAAACGACATTTTAATTTTAGACCTATATACCACTTTTCACAGTCTTTACACGGTACCTTATAAACAATGTTGTAATTCTCATTCAGTGGTACTACTGAACTACGGTTGAGACGAATTGAGCTCAGTTCGATTCCGGCTTTAAGGCGAAAACTTAGACTTGCAAAGTGCAACTTAATAAAACCCGTCCCACTGCTCTGAAGCGTACAGCTTATTACAGTAAAAACTTACTATTCAAGTCGGTCAAGTGTAATACACAAGCAATCCAAATAATCACGAAAGCGTTATCGAGATATTTACTATTTTAGGTAATACTATAAGGAAAGTAAAAATTAAATAATCGACAACGATAATACACAAGCAATTCAAATAATCACGAAAGCATTATAGCGATATTTGCTATTTAAGATAATACTATAAGGAAAGTGAAATTTCATTCAATTTCAATAAATGACTCAAATGACTCAATTATGATGACAGTAGGTATGATATACGATAAGAGATGACCTACAGTCAGGTAAAGGTATATTCGATTAATTGCGGTAAAAATAGATCAATTAATTATCACAACATTAATAAAATAAATTCTCTTCCTTAGATATTATCAAATATGATAAAATAAAATAAGTATCTCCACAAGTAAAGGCAAACATATATGTGATAGTTGATATGGATAACCTACAGCTTTTTAAAAGGAAAGTTCGATAAGCAAAATGGCAAGATCAGTAAACGAAACCGAGAAATAACGATAGCATAAGCGATATAGACAG
The DNA here is from genome assembly GCA_016904865.1 of Pissodes strobi. NCBI lineage: Eukaryota > Metazoa > Arthropoda > Insecta > Coleoptera > Curculionidae > Pissodes > Pissodes strobi. Next base: position 128,131 of record MU182819.1, on the reverse strand, counting down.
CAAACGGCTTATAGTTGTTTAATGGTTGTTCATTAATCAAAATGATATACTACGATAATACATACGATAAGAAAGCAAACGACTTACAGTCGTTTATCGGCAATTTAATAATCAAAATGACATAGAACGATAATATCGATTGGTCGGTAATAAAAAAACAAAGTAGATTTTACTTATATCTAGTATATTTGCAGACACTGGCGTTTGCTGTGAAGGTACGTCTCCACGTCTCCCCCATGTGGCCGTATCACCTAGACAAAAGGCTAAATATCCCCTCATGGAAGGTCCCTTTTCTCATAGGAAGGGTAAAAACACTAGTGATTAAACATCTTTATCGGTATCAGACGATGGCAGTATGTTTCCCGATTAATTTCACTACAAAAGCAGACGGTAATTAGACCTGATGGTCAAAAATAACAGCGATAATTTTAAATACCAAATTGTTCGCATTTCTCTATCTGAACGCTTTGAGCGTTCGGACGAGAAGGGCTGGCAATTCCGCCAAAAAAGAATATATATACCACATCTGTCAAGTGGCGCTCCAAGCGGATTCACCTTTCGAGCGATTCGGAATACTGGAAGTAAGGTGGCGAGAAGTAAAGTAGCGAGAGTATCGATAACACAAATCGGCCAGTAAAAGGGAAAAATCGAACTACTGGATTTTGTAACATTTACAAAGTAACAATCGCTGCCTCACCAGCATTAAAAATGCGATTTCCATTGTAAAATGAGATAATAATCGTTCTCCTTTTAAATATCAAGAAACATCTTCAAACCAGTTTCGTATATCGTTTCCTGTTAGTGTGCTACAATACCCTATAAGCTTCTTAGAGGTTTCTAAAGAAGTAGATCTATTTGTGTTTCATCTTAAAATAGCTTAAACTATTTCTTCCCGGAATACTATCAGGAAACAATGCCTTGAAGTTCAATATTTATGATTCCTGCTATCTTGTTAGTTAGATATTGTTTTGTTACAGAAAACCCGGCACTTGCAATGCCAATAAAACCTTCATTCCTTGCAGTTAGAACTTATGTAAATCTACATTCTAGATGAAATTGTTATCTATTCATGCTCGTTTAATAACGATTAAAAATACCTAAATGGCTAATTTCCCGTAAATGAACATCTTGTCCATTTTTAATTTTAATTAGAAACTTAATAACAACTATTAATGAGCAAAGTATCCTCAGCCCAAACTAATCATCTTAAATTTATCAACACCTGTAAAAATTGAGCAAATTTTTAAATGGCTTACTTTCACTATCGCTCTCAGATAGCAAGGGAAAATAGGCGGCAAGAAAATGTACTTATGTGTGAATATAACTACGTATAACTGATAAGTAGCGACAAATAGCTGGTAAGGTAAGTATTATTAAGTTAATGAAATGTACATATAAATAAGTAAGCAATTGAAGAGGTTTATTAAACTAAATGGCTGGTAGACCGAGAATCCTTTGAAAACAGGTGGCTACAAAATCTATTAGTTATTATCCCTTTAGATGTTTTAAAGGGAGACTGCTCTTACAGACACTTCATTGGATTTTTGTTGCTCAAATTCTGATCTATAAAATATGTTTTGAAATGGAAGTATCGAAAATTAACTTCCTATATCGTTAAAAACAAATACAAGCCTCTTAAAAAAATAACCACAACAATATTTGCATTCGAGCGTCAATTACATGTAATACAAGCGTGACGTGGTGACGTCGGTAGCGTCGCCGCGCGTCAGTTCATATCGCTATCGACGCTCTATGAAAAACATTTATTTACACTTGTTTACACTGACGTGTATCGAAGTGCGTTTAATTTCATAATCATATGATAGATAAGATTGCTACCCTCTACGAAATAATTGGAAATCTTTCGACATGGTTTTATAGGAAGGCCCTTTTTAACTCTCTCACTTGTCCTTTACTACCTACTATATACAACAATTAAATTGTTTGAAAATACCGGAAGTAATGGCATCAATGATATTAACTTTAATATATCGTTCTCATATAATATAGCGTCCCTCATGTAATAAAATAAAAATAGTCAATAAAAGGAACGTATTAGCTTGTTCAGGTATGCAATATGCTTTTTGTATCAATCAACTGCTTTATTTAAGTTTTTCTTCTTACCCCTGTCGCTTTATGTGTTCTATTCTTCTATATATATTTCATACTTCCATGTTTAAAATTTCATCTACGCTGGACTATTATACATAGCGTCCATTTGAAAACGAACAGCATCTAATATTGACTTAATGACAGTATCCAAATTTGGCGAAACACGTCAATTTACATATCAAGGGCACAATTGTTGAGGCGTTTATTGCCGTATTACTTTCAACCTCCTGACCTCCCAGAACACGTACCCTTAAAATTTTAAATGGTGACCCCCATGTCTTTTGCTATTTTTGAGTTCCTTATGTAATTCTAGATAAATTCCATCTTTTTTAAGTGAATACTTCTTTGAAAGTAATTTTTCAAGGCTGCATCACGACACGCTTTGAAATTTTCGTTTCGCAAGAGAGATGTATCTCTCTCTCTCTATCTCTTTCTTTCTCTCTCTGACTCTCTCTCTCTCTCTCTCTCTCTCTCTCTCTCTCTCTCCCTTTCTCTCTTATAGAATCGGTGAGGATGTATTCACTTCTATCACGTGTACTGTGTTACACCCGACTGTTTTTCAAAATTGAAAAACTTAACCTCACCAAAGCATGTGTAGAGCGTATTTAATTTCTAAATTGAAATAATGCAACTTTTAAATGGGGCTACATTCACTGACCCGTAACAGCCATCCATTTAAATATATTGGTTGAAAAACTATGTTTCATGTTCTTTCGTTTACTTACATTTCGTCGCTACAAAACAGGAAATAGTTATTTTTTTTGGCCGTCTTCGAACCTCGTTTTCTCCTTTTATTTATGCTGCTACTATTTGGAAGTGATAAGTACAGTCCTTTATTTTCCTGACTCGTGGTGTTCATTTATTCAATTGAGATACTTCTACGATTAGTGAAAATAAGCTCTAGTAGTTTTTTCATAAACAACTTCAATAGCTTTCAACTATTGTCTTATTGTTGTTGATGCTGTACCCGTTTCTTGAAATGGTTTACACTAGTGCTAAATGGGTAGAAATGATTTTTATTTATGGAGTCGAAAATCATTACTTTGAAAAAATGTTGGACACAAGTACATTCGAGAGTTAGTAGCTAAATTTTAGGAAACTGGATCTATTTGCAGTAAGAAGAGGGATGAGCCAAGATTTCCCAATGAGGTTCTTGGTTGCTATGGGAGCCATAGTAACTCCGTCACTTCGTGAAGTTAATAATAATAATAATAACAATTCTTTATTTTCCAACAAAATGATGTCACAAAGCAACGTCATCAAGTAGGTGGCTAGTATAGTTGCCTATTTGTACCGGGTGTTCCACTAAGAGAGGTAATCGGCTATATCTCAGAAACCGTTCGTAGTCGAAGTTTAAAGTAAAAATATTTTTAGTAATAGTGACTAAGAGAAATTGCCGGGAATTAAGTTCGTAGGATGGCCGTCAGGGGGCGTAATTGGAAACTCAAAATAGAAGTTGCGTTTTTACCAAAAATAACCCAAATTATCATATATAAAAAATACTTTTTTTAGCATTTATACCAAATTTAGAAACTGTTTTATTCGAAGAATTTTTTTCGATCTTTCCAATTTAAGGGTGGGGGGAGGATTAAATGTTACTTTGGGAAAACCTGTATAACTTTTAATTGCCTGCATCGATTTTAATAAACTTAGTTTCGTTTGAAAGGTCTTTTCGGGGTGCTTGCTACGGACTATTAACTTTGTCAATTCAGCTCAGTTCTTAGTCGGTAGGTGGCGCTTTTAGGAAAAGTTTCAGATTTTTGTAGTTTTGTCGGAAATTTTAAATACAATGATATATACCTTTTCATATATTTAGATAGAGAAAAAAAATCCCAACAATGTAGCGAAAACCGAAATTTAATATATCTTTTCAAATCGAATATATTAGCAAAAATATAAATAAGATGTAGAAACGTAACGCATTTGACGACACAACATTTTCTACCTACCTATTACTAAACTTCCTCATCAAGTGAGCTTTGAAAACAAAGAAAATGCTGGAACGTCAAAAATTCAACAATTTCCATTTGACATTATTCTTAGTGCTGTGTCATTGTTATTGGCTACTGTTATTTATTATATTGTGTTATTTAAAAATGCCTTTGTTGCTGCAAGAAGCGATTGATATTATGGCTGTTTATTTTGAGTGTCTGCAAAATGCGACTATAGCTACAAGGCTGTATGCATTGAGATACCCTCAGAGACGCAGGTACGGCAGCAGAATGTTTACTTGTTTAGCAAATCGCTTTCGTACCACGGGAAGCGTCCTTCCCCAATTACACCGCAGACGCAATACCAGCAGAATTGAAGAAAATGTCATCAACGTTTTAGCTTATGTAGAATTGAATCCTCAGCTAAGCGTTCGCGTAATTTCGAAGGATTTAGGTATTTCTCAGACTACAGTATTTCGAATACTGAAAGAACATAGGTAATTATTAGATTATTATTATATTTTGAAATATAGCCTCTCCCAGAGGCAAGCATCAAAAAGATTATTATGTTATTATTAGATCCTGATAATCAAAAGTAATCTTTTCTTAGGTTGCACCCGTACCATATTGTGCGGCACCAAGCTTTGACCGTTGAAGACTACGACAAAAGGTTAGACTACTGTCATTGGTTGAGAAATATGATCGCGGGAGACAGGAACCTTTTATCCCGAATTCTATGGACTGACTAACTACTCCTCGCTGGATGCAAGAGGTGCAACACCAAGGAAGATGGAGCGTGAATGTTTGGTGCGGCATTCTAGGCAATGAAGTGATCGGTCCATTTATTTGGGATGAGCCGCTTAATGGGCAAACATATTTGAATTTTCTGGACCATCACCTGCCAATTTTTTTAGAAAATATTCCGTTGGAGACCAGAGCGACAATGTTTTTTCAACACGATGGCTGTCCAGCCCATTTCTCAATAAACGTCCGGAGGTTTCTTGATCGGACATTTCCTGAT